>JAGDQP010006959.1:0-69642 GCA_022664845.1 Lepisma saccharinum | reverse complement strand
TACGATAATTTTTGACAAAATACGGTAATTTTAATGCTTGCGTACGATATTTTCGATTTCAAAAATTACCATCCCTGCACTGCAGCATGGCCAGTTGAAGTGTCAATCACTAACTTTGAATGAAAACAGAGGGATGCTCAAGAAGGTAGAGACTCCACCGCTCGTCCAAAAATTAATCACGGAGTTGTTTCCTGCTCTGCCTATCTTTGGTAAGAGCCAGCACCTTCTGAGGATTTGTAGTATTGTATTGGGAAGCGAATGATATCGTAGCCAAAACAATAAAGACAGTGGGTCTCGGTGGGTCAGTGGGTCAAGTGGGGTCCAGCCATGCTGACCCACGACCCACTAACCCACTCTAAAATGTGACCCACTCAATCTCTAGGACCCACCCATTGCTAATTCGAAGTACGCGACCTAACCGACTGAACCACGGGGGCTGGGTACTTGCAATAGGGTTTAGAACGTTGTTGTATAGGCCGTAACCTTCCCCATGTCTTTACCGGAAAATGATCACTTCCCAGCTACCTGCTGAGCCCATAAAATAATATTAAATACATTAATTTAATTAAATAAATAAATTAATGAGGGAAAGCAAAACTTAAGCAGAAAGAGAACCCAGGGATTGAATTTGAAAGGGAAATAAAGATTTATTTTGCCTAAACTAAGCAAAAACCATTTAGATGTAGCTACATGAAAAAGGTAATGACACATTATTATCAGCAAAAACAAATTTTACCTTTTCCCTGTCATCTTTTTAAAAACTGAACAGCTCGTTTAGGACGTTAATCACAATTCATTCAATGCAAGTTAAGGAATTACTCATTGTATGAAACCAAATAGGCTGGAGATGGCGCAGTGGAACGTAGGACTGACATGGGACACTATGAAGAAATGGAAGCCTAGAACAGAAAGGTTTGGACCCATTTAAACGAGATAATATCCCCGTACATCATACGCAGATATTAGCTGCTCAAATGACAAATTTAAGTTTTATTTTATTGTCATTTCTAGCAAAGAAGCAGACGAACTTGGCAGATTAATTCATGACCATCAAAATCAAATTTTATTTTAGTAATTAATCTAATTCTGTTTCATTTTTTAGTTGCAGAGGTTCTAATTTGGAGCTCTTTTTTTCAATGGTAAATAAAATTGATACTTCGAGAGAGAGATCAGTAGAGATGCATGAATGTAAAATTCAGTGTTTGGAAGTTGATATATACATCAAAATAAGATGTCATCGGATTATCAGTGTTGCCAATCAAGTACAAAATGTTATTTTTATTTTCGAAGAGAACTGCATCAATTTATTAGATATTTGGTATTTTGTAGTGAACGCTGGTTTGCAAATGCACAGTGTGAGTGTTATACCAGGCTTAACATTGAAAATGAATATTTTGATAATTTCACCTGGTTTACTAGTCACATTTTGCAATGTTGATTTCTGTACCTTCACATACGATGTTTATAACATCAGTAAGAGAAATTAAATACCCAGTAAACAGAAGTAGTGTTGTTTGAAAAAAATATATAAAACGTTAACGATGACATTACATTTTAACTTTTAATATCTGCCCTATTGATAAAAATCGGCTACGGATAACGCATTTTTATGTTATTTATTTTTCATGATTTATCGAGAAATATTAATTTTATTTATCATTGTACACTGCAAAAAAATAGCTGTGTTAATTCAACACAGTGTGGTCTCCCAGCGTGACTACCACTTTGTGTGTGTTAAATCAATACAACACACGGTGTTGATTTCGGTACTGGATGAAAAAAAGTCGCAGCTGCAGCGAGATTTGAACATGTTTTGCTCAGTTAGAAGTCGATCGCCCTACCGACTTCACTAAATCGTCAGACAGAAAAAGCATGAGATGCAAACGATACTTATTGAACAACATTTGAATTAAACAGCTACACTATAGATTCAAACAGTATAAGAGATTAAATATATGTTGCTGTACCCCCAAAACAAACTAAGTTACTTGCACGACTTTGGGAACCAAAATTCCCATTCATTGCGAATGTTCCATTTCAATGAAAGCAAGCACGATGGCGACAGCCAAACACTTGACCACTTGGCTTTCTTATCGTAACAGCGCTTGCTTTCATAGAAATGGAACATATTCTTAATGAATGGGAATTATGATCTCCAATTGACAGATGAAGAAGTGATTAAGTCATGGTACAAGTCGTGGGAGTAACTTTGAAAACTATTCTACGCTACACACTTAATGATGTTTTCAAGTACTGCTAAAATCTAGTCTTAAATCTTATTCTATCTGGTTACTTTTTATTGATTTACGGGAAGCTGCTACAGACATTAAAAAATGGCAAAAATCTCAACAAATTTTATGTGGATCGCTGCTTATTAGATAGTTCAGGGTACAGGTTTTGTCATAGGAGGGACTTCAATAGCTCAGTTTTCATTATATAGAAAATACATTGAAACTTGTCATTTATTTCCATGCATGTGTTACTTATTATTTAAGATAATCATAATGCGTATAAGGCTTTATTTCTTCCATAAATTTCTTAACACATTCAATGTTAGAATGCAAAGAAATTGAGGTCAGTATTTCACAAAATGTACTATCGCATTATTAATTACTACAATAAATTATCACTAATGATCACTTTTATCTTATTTGAATGAAACAGTTCAAAATTGTCTTAAATTTGAAAATAATCGAAATATTAAAAAAGAAACTCAACAAATATTTTTATAATACTTTTTTTTTACTTCGATGCTAGTATGGAATATCGTAAAAATTCGAAATGAAGGAAAGACTGAATTTAGATTTGCTACATTCGAAACACAAAGTTTTCTGCTATGTGGTTTGTATGTAGTTGTGACACGAGGCAATGAACTTTAGTTGTGACAAGTGTTATTGCATATACAGACTTACATACATTTCTCTATTTATAGAAGCACATTTTCTGTTTCCATGTATAAATCGATACTTCTTTATTAATAATTCCACATGCTCTCCTAAGCAACCATTTCTGGTATGTCTCTGGTTGACTTGCTTTTTTCTTTATTGGACTTACTCTACCCTGAGACTTAGCTACACTTTTAGAGATGACACACTCTGATAAGACGCCAATCTAGACATGTACGGAAACGTGCTGATGTTATCTGGGTACATGTTTCTTTCGTCTCATGACATTGTACGCTGTACGGAAATGAACACATTTTAACCTGTACGGAAATGTGCTGTACGAATCTGTACCAAATTCATACAAAACATTATTTCGTATGTCATAGATCACAGATGTCACTAGATTGAGGAATATCGCTTTTATGAAACAGTAAGAAAATTTAAAGTAGAGACACTATATGACGTAAGCTTACCATATAAGAAACAGGGTAAGTAAAAAATGTGGTTACACATTTGAAGCAATGTAGTGTGTTACTTTACATTGGAGAGAGAAATGGTATATAAAAGCTAACATGTAATTTTCTTAGTTCAGGTTAGTCATGTGCCGGATCTTACGTCATTAGCCAAGGTAACGCTGAACACACAGCAGCGAATTATAGATACAGCGTGGGCAATTTCATACAGAATGATTGTGAGACTGGTGAAATGTTTTTGCAACGTATCATTGTTCCTGTCGACTGTATGAAAGTGGAGAATACTATTTCGTGCAACAGGAAACATCATCAAGGAAGGTTTGGAAGAGTTCGCTCCAGTACCGATTCAGCAGCGACGGCAAAGATTTGGGAAACGTTTACTAATAGCCCACAGAAATCAACCGGGTAAGGTGTATGTGAGATTCGCACCAGTTAACTCAATGTAATTGGTGGTTTGATGCGTGATAGCTACTGTTCGTAGAAACTATTTATGTCCATCAACTAAATGAAGATGACCCTGACACGCGGATGGAGCTATGTGAATTAGTTTTAAGAGAATGGGAAAACGACGGACTTTGGTTTTACAAACTGCACTTTTCTGATGAAGCTGTGTCTCAAGTGAACCGAGGTGTTAATGGATAAAACTTATTATTCTTCTACAGCGAAATCCTCAAGGTATTGAAGAGCCATGTTCAAAATGCTAATCAATCACAATTTGGACAATGATTGGATGGAAAGGATTGTTAGGACTTTAAATGGAGGGGAATTGTAATGTTGATAGGTATTGTGTCATTTTTAAAGAACATGTGGTGCCAGTGATGCATAGTGATGTACACAGAAATGGTTTTTACCAACAGAACGGTGCACCTTCTCATTGTGCTATTGCGGCGAGAGAAACTTTGGATCGTGAATTGGTAAACAAGTGATTGGAAAGTAGGATACCGACAGAATGGCCAGTATTCTTCTCTGATCTGACAGCTTGTGCTATTGACTGTAAAGGTTTACTCTAGGAAACAGTGAAACAAACCCGATGCTAAAATCAGCACTGCAGAAAGAAATTCGTGCAATTCCAGTGCGTATGTATCGTAAAGCCAAGGGCGACTTTCCTAATCGTTACCAATTATGCTTGAATGTAAACGGCGAACAAGTTGAGGGAATACAGTAATTCTGGTTGGTATTGTTGTGCATTGCTTTTTAAGTTATATACTTGACTTTCCAATGGCGGTACATTACCTCTCGTAGCCACAATAGTTTCATCACACGACGCAATCAAACTTTTAGCTGTATTGTTGACTTACCCTGTGTAGGTCTATGGATAAGTAGGATAGATCCTTTGTCGATCACGTCTTTCAATTTCAATCTAAATTTTAAAGCAGGGAAAGAAAAGTGAGAGTAAAATTATAAGAAACAAGAAATGCTTTGACTAGGATTGAAGTAACAACTTCTCGGAAACTGAAATATCATGTTTGTTCAAAGAAGAGTGATTAAGTTTTCTAAAAATGAGATTTGCTTAGGGTAGCAACATTCTACATTTCTTTACCAGCTCAACATAATTAGATTGCTATAAAAAGATTAGTTAAATTTGTTACTTACCAGGTGAGTGATAGCTTGAAATTGATAGCTTTGTTAATTTTCATATCTGGCTGAAAGGAAATAAGTTTAATTTAGAACCTAATTACTCTACAAAATTTTGTGTTCCGTTTTTGAAAGAAAATAACTTCAGAGAGAGAGATTTATTAATCGCTCCTATCAACATTTTGATCCAGATAATAGTTTTTCTACATAATAGATTACTGATAAAATCTATGGCGTTGCCCTACGATCACCGTTTTTAGAAAAAAGTCTGGACATTGCTTGTGACACATGCCAGCTGTCTTGTGTAAAGAACATTCCAGAGAATACGGATTATTTTTTAAAAAAATCCATGTAAATATCGATGATGAAATAAGCAATTCTCGTGAATAAAATATAGTATCATTACTTTCCGATCACTCCATAGTATTTAAAATTTGCTACATCACAACTATTAGTTGTAAAACGTTAGTGCTACAATTCACTTTTCTAATAGCATCATCGCATGAAGGTCATGTTCGAGAAAATTAGTGAATGGAGTTTGTTTTCAAAGTTAAACGCACTCATAATTTTTCTACTACACAGTAAAAATGCACTTTTATTCTACATTTTAGCTCAACGTTTGCATAACTAAAATAAATAAAATTTTAATCACTTACGAGTATTTTAAATTTAGGAAAATCTGGACAATAGAACTATTACAAATAAGTTTGTGTTAATAAATAACTCTTATTGTTGTACTAGGAAAGAATAAAAAAATATTTGAGAACGGGGTTTAAAACGGGTCCTGCTAAAATTGAATTAAATTTGTCACTTTTCTGAGTATATATATTTGCTAGAAAGTTTGTGTTAGCAAATGAAGACGCTATCAATGTTTAGCACTAACATTTAGAGAAAGGAAGGTGTAAGCAAATTAAAATTTTCATCAAGGAGGGAACAAACGTTATGGACTTATGAATTATTTTGAACGTGTTTACCTACTTAATACTTTAAAATGATACAAAGATGATGAAATGGTGATTCCAATATGGTGTTTCGCATACCGCCAGAACAGAGGTAGCCGAATTACATATAAATAATGTTATAAATGCAGCTGGCAACGTTGTTCTATACATTATGAAAGTGTTTATAGTCACTATGAATGGAATATACAATCTTAAAAAATAGGAAACACTTGATCAGTTAAATGCGGTATCAGTACGACTTCTACTCCATACTACTCTCGCTCCTACGGTTCCTGCTACGGTAGGCAACACACATTGCTTTAGTGTAAAGTTGGTGGCATACAGGAACGGCGAAGCACCTAAGTTATGCACAGGTTTACGATAAGATAAAATTAATTGTATGGGCGTTGACAGTACTATGGCTTACACCCGTCTCGATACAGCTTTAGGGCTACGGGCTGCCACGTTCGATACTTTGCTACAAAATCGGCGAAATGAATGGAGAAAGTAGCGAGCGATCTTTTGCGTGAAAAGACCGAGAAACCCCTAGAAATACTCCGACACGATGGTCTTCTTCAGCGGGACTCTAACTCGCGCCAATATCTCCAGTACTTATATGAAGTCCACGACCATAACCTTCGAACGCAGGGTCTGCTGACTATTAGCTTATTTCGTCCCGTGTCGTACATACAAGATATTTCTCGGACTGAGTTTTAAGAGAAGATAAATTATACCTTTGTAACTTTCTTTTCTGTAGCACGTTATCTAATTCACAACTCAATAACAGAATGAGCACCGGGAATGCTGTGTGGGTTTGAGTTCTGTTCATGTCTGGGTCTGAACTGAGGTTTTACTCAATTCTTTCAGCGCTAATAACAAAGATTTAGACGTAATGCGCTATAACCTTAGAGTGTAGTTAAAATCAGGAATGTAAAATTTCGAAGTTTAATGTAGCACTCTAACCTGTAAAGGTTATTCTGTTACACGCAATTTTTAATTTGTATTCCATTAAATTTTGTGATTTTCTTTTTTATATTTAGTTTATTAACGACTCCAGGGTGACAAATCTTGGTATTAAATATATTGACACAAGGAAATATTGAATATGTTCACACACACACATATATATACACACACACAAACACACACACACACAAACATATTGGATATATTGAAACAACGAGGTGCTGACTGCTGAATAGATTGAGGTGAGGTATTGGATATTTTGATACAAGTATCTATAAAGTATATTGATACAAGTTGGTATTGGTCACAATAAGATAAGGCACTGTCGCAATAATATATTAAATCGAGCGGCCGTATCTCAGTTGGTAGAGCGTTGGATTCGCATTCGGAAGGTTCTGAGATCCATGCCAGCAATCCATCGTCCTGACTGAAGATTATCAAGATATCCTTCAGTTACACCAGGGTTTGTTACATGGAAACTGGGACCTGGTCAAAATTGTTCTCACATCCTCTCCTCTCCCCTATTCTGGCCTGAGCCACAGATGCCTAAAGGGCATAAATAAAATTCAATTTCAAATTCAAATATATTGAAACTGTTCATGTGGTTTTCCATTGCACTCAATGTTACCAAGACGAATCCGTTAAATTACCGTCATTGTTCCGAATAATGACTGAAAAAAGTAAGAACCAAAACAAACCGAACGTAATTATTGCGGACACGGGGGTCACGTTACTACAGTCTATGTAACCATGGGAACTTGAACTGTGATTAAAAGCAGAAAGAAACTGGAACTGTGACAGATGAACTGAAACAGTTTAGCAATGTCTTCGGCATCACCCGGGGCGTTGCTTCACGTTGCCTACAAAGGCCTGTCTTAAAAAGAAGTAAAAGTGTTTGAAACTATTATCTGTTATTTGCATGTTATAATGCAGTACTTAAAAATGCTCTGCATATTTGGGCAAAATAGATCCATTAGACTTTCCTAGCACCACAAGAATGTCGGGCTAATACTGGGATAATAACGCGGATATCGATCGTCGTTGACCATTAAGCAGCAATATCTATCGGCATTGGCTTGGGGTGATATTTCGACATTAAATTCTATTCCAAAAAAAGTATTTCAACCAAAAAAGGTGGGAAAATATTGACATCAACGCATAAAATTTGACAACCACTGCGACCGGGACTTGAGCCCGGATCTCCCAGTTGCCGGTCGGGTATGCTATCCATTACACCACCACGGCACGCCAAGTTTTCTGTGTTAATTTCAATATTTACCTAACACAAAGTTCTTGTGTAAAAAGGAATCACATCTAAGGTGGGAAAAGCTTGGCAATTTAAAATACTAAGTTTAGAGAAATACCACAATCTGTAAATCTCAATGCGCGAAACCGATTGACATCCCGAAATCGTTCCGAAGAGCGTTGTCTTGAGGTGCGTATATCTTGTCTAATTTGATTTTCAAGTGTTGCACTACAGCTGGAGCCGAAGCCAGCCAATTTTGAAAGTCCTGTTACCTGTATTACATGACAGTGAATTAATAAATAACGTGATAAAGATGTACCATTCGATATTAATCGATATCGGAGAATAACATCGATCAACATTGTTCTCCGTTATCCAACAATATTGAGAACTGGTCAAATCCATTATCAGTTGATAACGTTCGTCAACATAACTCGATATTGTTCTCTGATATCGATTAATATCGGAAGATGATGCTCTTCGAAATCGTTTATTATCGCTAATAATATATACCCATTGAACCATGGCAGCTTTGCATTTGCTGGTTGCTTATTAAAAAAGATGCTTCATTATTTTCAGAGCCAGAATTGTATATTCTTCTGTCAGATAACTAAATAATTACATAATCAATTTTATATTTTATCCTTTGGCACCAATAAAATTATAAGTTTATCTTTAACGTTTGATTTGTTACGATAATCCGCTGTCTTTATGAAAGCCAATTAAGGGAGAAGTAATTAGGCTTACTACTTGCCAAGTAGTTATCATAATAGTCAACAGATGAGGTTAAATTTTAATTAGAATGTTACAATAAATGATCTTACAAACGTTACAGATATCGGCTATACAAATTATCTCTCAAACGTCGTCTTAGTTGTTGTCTCAAAGTATATTTCGTTAATTCTATGTTGTGTTACTGTGTTCAATTAATGCTATTTCTTTAAAACCTGTTCGTGAAATTTGACCGACAAAATATTATATTACTCAGTACAAGAAGCTTGTAGGAAATCAATTCGATAATATTGGTGATCAGGTTTCCTATGGTTGTACGTTATACAGTTACGTAACGATGTTTGAGTCATATTAAAAAAGTGGTTACTAGATAAGTATTTATTCTAACAATCTGCATTACTTTTTATCTACCTAGGTACATGTGAACTTGGGTCTCAAGTATTTACATAATAAACATGTTTTTACGTACTGTATGCCGTTTTGGATGTTTTACTGCTGATGAAATGCATGGTTTTTATTATGGATTGTCTGAATTGCAGAATTACAATTTTAATATTTTTTTCACAAATAATAGACTGCGCTTTCTGTTAAGACGTAAATTAACTGATCTTTTTCTCGTTTCAGGTCTCTTGATAGTGTAGCTAACAATAAAGTACCTTATATGCCCGCTTTGGTCGTCCATCTGTCCAGATAAAAAAAATTCATGGACCAAAAGGCAGTAAGGTGTCACTGGACAGGTCTTCCCTAGACTAGCTTAAAGCCGCAAAAACAGTCTTGATTGCTGTAGTAAGTTAGTGTTGCCACTTCTTTTTCTTAAATTGAATTGTTCAATTTTTTTTTAATTTAAAGCCTTTAGGCAAGACCTTAGCTACGAAGAAAGTTGGTGCTTAGGGCTTTCCAAGTGATATTTATAGCTAGGGTTTTACTTCGAAGGAAGTTAATCATTAACATGTTGTTGGTTTTACTACGAGGAATGTCTCGTGAAAAAAAAATGGAGAAATACGTTTGCTACAGTGTAAAGATTTATACCCACCTTAATTCCCCTTTCCGTTAATGCAGTCCTTATTGTCCTGTTTATTGTTCGCAGTGTAAAAGCTATATAAACACTCAAAAGGACGGGGTGTTTAGTGACAAGCAAGTAACGTTACTTCTGTTATTAGATTATTGAATACCCAACCAAGGCTGAAACTTCATCCAGAAAAGTACGTAACCTTAAAATTACCAGTTTAGCTTACACTTTGATCAGAAAATGACCGAATTTTTAAGCGTAAAATAAGTTGAACATTCACCGACAAAATTCTTTGGCCAGTTTCAACCCATTTTCAGTTAACGTTAAGCTATTACAAAGTAAATGTTCAACTTTAAAATGGAGTTAAGGTTAGCAATTTTTCCACTAAAGGGCATACACTATATCCACATTAAGAGCAAGAACAACAAAATGCCAATTTTCGACTTTTATTTCTCCATAAAGCGAAGTAACTTTCATCATTTCGTGTTTCCACTTTTTACAGTGTAGTATTGGTATTACAAGAGCACAAAATTCAAGTCAATAATTAGCAATTTTGTTCTTTTTACCAATCTAATTAGTCAAGATTGAAACAAAGGTATTTGCTTAGTAAAATTTGTAAAATAAAACTCTTCTCTCCCTCCTCTAGCAATGGGGCTGTTTTATCAAGATGCTGGGGAAGCAAATGTAATAGCATCATAAATTAGCAAGTAGTTGAGCTAAAACAAAAGACATGTGTACACAGAGAACAGTGTTTAGTATGTGTCAACTGAATTCACTGTTCAAACAAAAGGTTTCCAAGACAAGACGGGAGACAGAGAGAAATAAACTTTGTTAAGAAGAAGAAGACAGTTGTAGTTCGTGGTTTGACTTCCAATGAAAATACCAGCGAGATAACGATCTTTAATGCGTCCTCAAGCGACAAGAAAACTAATTCTTTTGAGTTTATTTCTCTGTCGAAACTTTGTAATCAACAAACATTCGAAAGAGAGGAAGAGATTTAAACTCATATACAAAGAGTTGTAAGAATAAAACGAAAATACACAGGCTCCGTTGTTCAGGGACGGATCTAGGATTTTCTTGAGGAGGGGGCGTATAACGTCTGAAGTATAGACCAGGAGGCTTTTTGTTACTTTCTTACTTACAAAATTAATATTATAAGTATTAATCTATGCTACTTCTCTGCTTATTGCTAAATTTTATCACAGAATTTGAATCTTATATCACCAAAAGCTGATATATGTGCATAAATTAGATTTTCCCGCAAACGAATCGAAGCTTTCTCTGAGGAAAATTGTTGAAATATAGATATATTTTTTTTATCGAGTAGGGGCACGTACCCCTCTCTGGATCCGCCACTGCCGTCATCTAGTCACATAGGTCGATTATATTGAATAAGCATTTTGACGCAACACAGTTTCGATTTTTGGCTTTAAGACGCTATCCAGAGTTTGTTTAATTGGATAGAATTCATTTACGACCTTTAAACATCTCAGGCCGGGATAATGGTGGTGAGATTGTTGGAAAATAGTCGACAAGGACCTAGTTTGTAGGTATTATCCCGGCATTTTTTCCTGGTGTGACTGAGAGAAAACCCAGAAATAGATTTGGTTTACTTCCACTGTGCGAAGTGTAGGATCAAAAAGAGGACCTGAGTTACATCATATAATTTTCTTTTCTGAGAACGTAGGCACTAAGGATTATCATCCATCACAATTTTGACGGAGTTACGTCCTAGTTTCTGGTACAATGTATCATAAACACTTACTCAAATTTGATCTAAAGACAAATGTGTAAATTTCTTATTGAATATTTCAGCAAATATTAGTGCAGCTTAGAAATTCCTTCAAATATTGGTAAAGTATTTGAATATTGACAAATTCGTTTTCATCAAATTAAAGAAGTGTGCATATAGTCCATACTACGGCTCACTTCCGTAAATATAGGGTGAAACTTGATAATCAAATGGTGTATCTAATTCCGTGATATGTTACGTTTTTGAATAGCCACGTCATTATCAAAAGTTATTAATTTACAACTAACATGCAAAATATAGACACCTGTCGGCGGAAATTGTAATTCGGCAGTCCTTAGTCACGTCGTGGCATTATAAAAATTCAATGTATCATGAAATATTAGCAAATGTCACGACATGGCCAAATAAGAGCAGGAAAGTTCACAGTAAAAACTAACAGCTGAAGCGATTAGAATCTTCAGAAGTGCATATTGTAATAAAATAACTTGAATATAAAATAGTTCTCACATTGGTATATGTATCAGAAGTGCATATGTGAACGAAATAGTAAAAATCCAAGTGAGGTATGACAATATTCAGAGAAGTGCACTTTGTATACAAAATATCATATGAAAATGTTCTGCTGATCATAGATTGAAAAAAAAAAGAGTAAACCTGAAGTAAATTTCTCGCTACCTTCTACCGAGAAGACAGTAGTCTGCCTTAGGAACTGAGTGCATTTGGTACAAAGCTATCTTAAAGAGAGGCTGTATTATTACTAGATTGAAAACGGCCATGCAAAATAAAGGTTTCTATACCAAATATGAAGTCAGTGTCTCTCCTTTTGTTTAGATTCTGGCGTTCCTGACGGACGAACGGACAAAATTACGTTAAAAAAAGACCAATTCATTTTAGGATTCCTGTCAAGAAGTAAACGAATTTAGTCCTAGTCTGGTGCCAAATTGATGTTTAAATGTCGACACAGGCACAAACCCTGCTTTGTTCGGATTATAGTGTTTTCCTGGTTTATCCTAAAGACAACGTTGAGTGAAATGGCGCAATAGTACTTGAATTAAGGCTAGTGCTGCTGCCTTTCCGTGTAGCTCGGACAGAGTAAGAGCAAGTTAAAACACTAGTCCTTACCTATAAGATGATTTAAAGCGTATAGATACTTAAAATGTGACAGTTCCTATGAGAATCGTAATATCTCGAAATCGATTGTTTTTGCTACGAACGCACACTTTGAAATCAAAATCGATTGAATGTTATATAAAATCCGATGACAAGGAGTTTTTTAAAGAATCACTTCCATAGCTTTAAAAAATTTAGCAGTAAAGTCGGTTTAGTTCAACAACTTTGTGGTACTGAGAACTGTTGTAAGAAAACAAGACAGAGATATTTTCTCCTTATTTGAGAGTTCCTATATTTGCTTTAACGAATAAGTGGAATCTTTGTTATATTGAACAAAAAACAAACTAACTAAGTTGATTCTTGAGATGTAAAATTAGTATATAGTTCAATATGGCACGTATTTGCTCAAAAAGTATTATCTCTGTACTACTATTGGTGGAAGATTTAAAATCTTTCCAGCAGGGCCACAACTTGTGTTTTTGCAAAGGGAGAGTAAACTCCGACTTTGATGCCCCAACCAAGGAGCCCAAAGTGTACAAAGCGCCTCCCCATCTTCATTTGACACTCCTTGCCGCGGCACGTTACTCCTTCGCTCCCAGTACTTGTGGACCCGTTTCCAGTGACCGCAAACTCATACATACCGCCAGGAGGACATATTTTGGTGTCAAATTAGCAGACAATTTAGAAGATAATCTTCTCTTCAAAGGTAAAATAAGAATGCAATTATTAAAATCAATATGCACTGAATTAATAACAGAACAAAGTTAATGATAGATTCTTAGAAGAGTACACAACAAAACGCAATATCTTAACATAATGTACCATCACTAATCATCCGACATGTCTTCCTATTAAGTTCAGCCAATAATTCGGATAAATTCACCGATCAACCCTAGTTTGTGACAATTCCTTGCATAAATTCACATTTGTTCAATAACAACAGCATTTATGTGGAGCGAAAGCATTGACATTTACCTCAGAGTTTAAGGATTAAGTTCACAGATGTCACTGTATAAATACTGACATTAATCTTCACAACGCCACCGAAGGAAATATCACATCATGTAGCGATACAAAAGATCTAATACGGATTATAAAGTGAATTGATGTGTTCAAAGACTTGTCGTTTACCTAAATAAATTTCTAATTTTAAAAGTTATTTTATTCTCTTACTTTTAAAAAATAAATAAGATTTAGTTTAAGTAAGCACATCAAGATGTCTTCGGATTGATTTACTGGGTTATCTTTAACGTGACCACAATATTTTGGGCTTAAAACGGGACACTTGAAATATTTACAGTATCAGTTCCTACTTACCAGGGTGAGTCATATGTTCGTAGCGTTGCGTGGCCCCGCCCACTCGATGCCGGAAAACCATTTGCAACGTGTAGAACAGGTGAAGTTGGTGGTGGCAGAAAGCGTGGCAGAAGGTTATATGTCTGTCTGATCACAGCGCTAACGGTGTGTGGGAGGAACTACGCGTTGAATACACAGTTGGCGTGACAATGGCTGAGGAGAAACTTGTGTGTCGTGTGCTTCTGCGCCATTACCTGAAAAAGGGGTTGAATGCAGCAGCAGCAGCCAAGGAAATTTGAGCCGTAGAAGGTGAAGGTACTGTTCACCCGTTCACAACGTTTTCGGTCTGGTGACATCAGTCTCGATGACAAGTCCAAGAGTGGACGTCCTGTGACGACGGATATCGATGCCCTCCTAAACGCAGTTGAAGGAAACCAGTACCCGTCAGCTGGCAGATGAGGTCCAGACATCACAAACCAGTGTCGTTCGTCATCTGCATCAACTTGGGTTTCGCTCCAGGCAACCGAGAATGGTTCCCCATGATTTGACTCCCGCTCAAGCTCAATAACGTGTGACCCTGCGAGAAGATCCACTTCGAAACCCAACTGACGACAGGTTTTGGCGGTGGATCATCACGAATGATGAAAAGTGGATCTTTCTTCGTTATCCTGACACCGGGAAACAATGGCTTCGATCAGGTACCGAGGCGCAGCCAGTGGTTCAAGGAGGGCGGTTTGAAGAGAAGACAATGCTGTGTGTGGTGCAATTTCGAAGGTCCGGTGCACTGGGAGCTCGTTCCACATTGTCGTTCCGTAGATAGGACATTGAATGTTGAACAGCTGCAACGGGTATACGACATTGTGCGCCGTCGTTATCCAGCACTGGTGAACCGAAAGCGACTGCTCCTCCAATTTGACAACGCTCCATGCCACAGGTCAAGAAGAGTCCGCCAGCACATTGCGGACATGGATGGCGTGGACATTTTACCACACACCCGTACAGTCCCGACCTTGCGCTATCTGATTTTCATCTGTTTCGTTTCATGGCACACTTCCTGCGGGGCAGACAATTCCATTCCGTGGATGATGTGACAACTGGCATTACTGAGTTCTTTGCTTCAAAGCTTGCAGCCTGGTATCGTCAGGGGCTTGTGTTACTGGTGAAACGTTGGACAAGGACCATACAGTGTGATGGGATGTACTTCGCCGAATAGGTTTCTGTGGTACAGGGGAGGCGGGTGCTGCACATTATCCATGAAAACGCTACGAACATATGACACCCTGGTATAGCGTTTTTTGTAGATACTGTTGATTATGCGTAATATTACTGCGCACGGATAAAAAATAGATCTAGAATGGCATTATGTAATTAGTCATAATAGAAACGAGCAAACCAATTAAAAGAAAGCATATTCTGAAACACTAAAAATCATTATTTAAACACAGAAGGAAACACTGTAGCCTGTAAACGTTATATCAGTTTCATTTCGACACTGAAACAGAATATATTTAGGATTACAAAGTGTCTTTATCAATTTCGATGTGCAGCCATTTGAACGAAAACTATGCATAGCTGAATGATTGACATCTCCTTCAGGGCTCTCGAAAGATTAGGTGATGTTAGAGGAACCACTCTTTCTCGGCGTCTTAGTTTTCATTCTAGTGAAAAACTCCATCCACATACTTGATTTATTTGCGAAGTTTAATTTAGAGAAATATTTATGTTCGTTTTGCAAATTCTCGTTAAAAATATGTTTCTAGAACATGATCAGTCACTTCACTTCGCCTTATTAACAAAAAAGACTGATTTAATTCCTTCAAAGCCAAAACACGTTTTAAGTTAAAGAAGAAATACACAGTCAATGAGTTCAGAATAATTTTCTGCACTGTTGTTAAAACGTTTGTGACGTTGGTTTCTTTCTTCTTCTCTCTTGTCGGCGTTTTGGTCTTTAATGAAGTTGTCATGGCACGATTTTATTAATTTAAAGTTCTCTTTTCTTCATCAATGAAAGAGTTTGAAAACTAAACTTCTTACTAACACCGGATAAGTCATCGTTGTATTGCCAGAATAAAATTAATTTGAAGAAAACAACCAAGACTGTGCAGATATAATAATAATAATAATTCCGTTGGAAAACGGGTCAAATGTTTATTTTTCTTGAAACCGACGGGACGGGCAGAACAGTGTGAAAAAACGGGACTGTCCCGGCGAAAACGGGACGTATGTTTACCCTAGTTATAGTTCTTTCAAAGCGTACCGTACGCTTTACAAAATCTCCTGTAACGATGAATGAAATTATATTAATTTGATGGGAACGGTTTTTACTCAACTGAAACGTATCATGTAATAGTATAAAGTAGTTCCTGATCAGGAAGGACCACGCATATTTTATTTTGGAGTAATTTTCAATATCTATGTTTATGTCTCTGCGTACGGTACTTTTAGATACCCTAGGAAATTGGTATGCGACTTGTTCTGAACTAGAGTACAATACAACAAAGGGTTCGAGCAAGTTCTACAGCACCTTAAGGACAAAACAGTGTGGAGTTGCTATTGCTGCTATCTAAAAAAAAAAGTATCATACTTATATGTTTACAGTTATCTGATATTTTTTATTACGCTCAAAGAGGGGCTATATGTTTTGTTTCTTTCCACACTAGTAATCAGATCAAATATAACAAATTTGCGTACAAAAAAATCTTGGAATTATTGTATGCAAACAATGGAATGTTTTTGTTTGATATTGTTTTCCGTTAGACAAGTAACGTACGTAAAACAAGATTCTCTCTCTCTCTCTCTTTTCAGTCCATACATTCAAAAGAAAAGGAATAGTCGATGTTTAGATATCTATTGCGCAGAGCCACCTGTAACTTTTATCTAATGCGCAGCCAATATCTCAAAATTTCTTGCTGGTCAACACGGACGGAGCCGAATAGCCAAATAACGTGAACAAAGTGATTCATGCTGAGAACAGCTATTGTGACACACAGATTCGTAAACCAAACACAGCGTTAAATTTGTTATTCAAAATGGCCGCTAAATGTGTTCTATGACATAATATGTTTTTAAAGCTCCCAAGCGACATTGTACACTATCACCTTTAGAGATTCCACTAGGATATTCAGTTTATGGGGTGTAAAGTAAAAATTGAAAGGGTGTCAGTGAAGTTTTGTACGGTTTCTATCGGCTTTTGACCGTAAATATTTTAAAGTTGGAGAGTGGGAGAATTGGGGGGTCTAGCAGAATCACTGATCACTTGACATTTCTATTGTAAGTAAGAGAAGATAATAAAAGTCTTGATGTAGCCAAGAAACATGCAACACCGTTCAGAGACTTGAATAGAACATAAGAATCTAGCTACAACCATAAAATCACGTTCTGAGACCCCTAACTACACAAATAGATAATAAAGGTCAAGCAGATGTAATTTATACCGACTTTTCAAAAGCCTTTGATGTTATTAATCACGATATCCTTCTTAGCAAGCTTGTAACTTTCAACTTCTCAGAGAAGCTTTGTCAGTTAAGGAGCGTCTTATTTGTGTCATCGTAAACATGGTGTGCGTTACAAAAATATTATAAGCGAGGAATATGTCGTAGAATCTGGGGTACCACAGGGATCGAACCTTGGACCACTTTTAATTTTGTTATATGCAAATGACTTGCCTGCTGTAATAACATCTTCTAACAAACTTCTGTATGCAGACGATTTAAACATCTATCACAGTATTTCTTCCTGTTCGTTGGTATCTATGTTCCAAGGGCTATCTACTTGCATAAATATTACATCCTAATCCCAACACAAACAAAAAAACTTTTTTTTAATACAAAATAATTTTAGCTGAATAAAATAACATACCAAGACCTTGGACTGTTTTGTTCCTCCTGAAAAAAATACCCCGGTGGACTTAGGATGTTTTACAATTCAGACAGTGCCGGATCTAGAAATTTTCTTATAGGGACAAAGTTAAATTTTGCCGCCTATTCCATCGTTTTTAGCCAAACAACACGACTGGCCGACGCGATGTCCACAACATTGTCTCGCATTACGTAGTGTACTTTTGTTATCATCCGCCGCCCGGGGCGCTTGCCCCCCGTAGATCCGGCTCTGAATTCAGGTCTTCAATTATGCAGATATAACTGTAAATTATTTCCCAGGATAGTGGCCGAAAAGTCATAGGACACCTAACGTTTATAACGTTACGTCACGGCGATCGAACTTCACGCCTACAAATGAAATTAGTTTTAAAAATATACATATGAACCCCATCATTTTAACAATACACAACGAAGTGAAAAAATAAAAATAAATTTTAAAATGCAGTAAAAATAAAATAAAATTGTACTTTAATCATATGTTCGAGATACGAAAGAACTTAACATGCTTCCTGAATTATCAACAAAGTACTAATAAATGAAGAAATAAAGTAGTAATCAGTAAATAAACTGCCTTGCCATATCAATGACTTTTCATACCTTCTAAAGAGCTGATAAATAATGAAAGTGTGTTGATAGTATTATGCATGCTAATATATAATTAACTATTGTATAGTTTTTAAGGGCATTTTACAAACAGGCTTAATTTTCTGTAACGTATACTTTATGTCTACCTATTTACGGCGCTGCCATTTCAATGAACTCTATGTAGACGGCAGGGCCAGCCAGATACATATATATATATAAATATATATTGAAAGCCTACACGAAACAAACCTTAAAACTTAGATTGTATTCCCTGGGCTGTGTGGATGTTGTTCCGTGTTTGAGCCCGATGGAGCGTGTGAACTCAAACATCACTTGTGATGCCACCCACCGGCACGCAACTGCCTAAAATCGATCCACGGTTTGTTCTCTCTCTCTCTCTCTCTCTCTGTCTATAAGTTTCCCTTATATTCAGTCTTTTATTTGCCACAAAAAACAAAGAAGAACGAAAAGATTACGTATTTGCTATGACGGTGTTGCCAAGGCCTCTAGTATTATAAGTGTATTGCTTACGACAATAGTGTGATGATAATATTTCCTTTGTTTTATATCTTTGAGTTTATTTCATATCTTCTACAAATACTGTTAAATAGCATTATTTTTATCGGATCCGTTTTTAGGTCCAAAGATAGCGACACTGTAACAAAAGAAGCCTTAACATCCCTCCCATGGTGTCCATCCTTCCATGTCCAGAAATTAAATTTGAAGACGTAGATCCAAAGGTATTGGCTACAGTAGCTCAGAGCTGCTGGAATCGTATTAGTTGTTGTAGTAATTCAGTGTTGCCAACCCATTTCAAAAAAATAATTGTTCAAATTGTTTCCATTCTGTTAGGGCATAATCGACACTAAGAAAAATACTGAAGAAGTTGTTGTCTCCCATCACTGCATTTGCCAGTATTGACAATCTATTTGCTGTGAATTTACTTTTTTTTAAATTCTTTCCGTTACTTTAGACATAGCAGTACCAAACTTAGCATAAGTACTATTTGATACAATAGCAAATAGCGTGGTTGTTTTCGTTCCCAGGCTCCTCGTTGTCACTGTTGCCAACCAGTGCCCAAAATATATATCATGAACCACAAGGTGTAGTAGACATAGTTTAGGTGTCGTTGGAAAGGTCTTGACTACACTAGCTCTGGGCCGCCGGAACAGTTTTAAGAAAAGCAGTAGTTCAGTGTTGCCAACCTAATTTAAAAATCTATTGTTCAGATTGCTTTTATTCAATTAGACATAGAAGCACGAAACTTGGTATAAACATTATTCGATACAATAAGAAACTACTGTTGGTTTTCCCGCACCTAAGCATTGCAGTTGTCAGTGTTTCAACTTTGTCTATGAAAGTTAATGATTCTCTGGCTAAAGTGTTGTCAAGGGGCCTTCGCGATTCTTAGTAGAATAGCAGCTCGAATTTGTTTAATTTTTGACACTACTGTAATTTCGTTCTTTCAATCTGCCCCTAACGCAAGCTAAAGCCTAGACCAAAGCACGTTGAGAGAAAATGATTGCAGACTTAAATTGACCTCAATAGCCTTTAAGGTGACAGGTCCTTTTTATTAGGTTAGGCTTCTCCGATTAAGAAATCCATGCTAGTTTCATTGAAGCAGATGTATAAATCAGAAATAACAGGGAACTGTGAAACTGACTTTCCCCTCCCCTATCACGGCCTGAGCCTTAAAGGCCTAAATAAAAATTCAAATTCGATAGCGATTTTCAACTACCTTCTATCAGATGTAGATGAGATTTTTAATATCGGTACCTAAAATATTTTGGAGAATTAAAATAAATATCTCGTTATTTTTGTCTGTTTACTTGTTAGTCTGCGGTAAGCTTAGAACATAGTAGAAAATGCTTTTGATTGATTAGAAAAATATACTTAATAATGAAAAATAATTGCGGTTAAATATTTTTCAGCTACATATAATAAACCTGATTATCTCTTCGTCTACAAACTGTTAAGCGACTTCTCAAAGCTAACGTTCAGTGTCTCCACTATTTTCTAATGCACTGCTTTCTAGTGACGAAAATTTGAACTTATTGTAACTCATTTTTAAGTAACAGCTGTAGTAGCGGTCACCAACACAGGAAAGGAAAAATATAGGAAAAATGGACACGCCGTAACTTTTCTCTTATCTCCCTGCTTTCCACAAGCACTTATCCTTTTCCCTCGACCTACAGTCTAGAAAACATATCTATAGTGCTTCCAAGATATTATAAAAAGCATGTTTATAAGTTTTCTGCACCTAACAATACAATTAACATCGCGGTCTCTACCTGTATTATTTAAAAAACGGTTGGCAACGCTGAGAACTGCTACTGTTGGAGAGTAAGGACTTGCATAGTATTTTTCTATGGTGTTGAATGATGTTCATGCAGGCACCCAAAGCATTTTCCTATTGGATTATATCATGTTTATATCAAGTTTGTTCGGATACTTAAAACGGGATGGAATTTGAGGTATTGATTTTTAAAAATTGGTTAGTAACACTAGTAACTGCGGCACCCGCAATAACTCCATCATCTGTTCCAATATGTAAATACTAAGTTTGGTGCTGATAGGCCCAACCGCATGGATGACTATGAAATTTTCAAACTGGTTGGCAACACCAATAAATGTGGCACATGCCGCGAGTGAAGTATCTCTCTGATCTGTCCCAGTACCTAAATGCCAAGTTTGGTGCTGGTAATGACCAATAACATGGAAGCAATTTAAAATACTGAATTCTTGAATTGGTTGGCAACACTGCCCAGCAAGTCATCCGACAGTGGCATTTGCTCGGTGAAGGTGGGTCGACGTTGGGGTTTGAAGAATCCCGACAAGGAGTCGGCGGGTGGGTGCTGGGCGGAGTTACACCCCTATACCCAAAAAAGGGGCAACCGACAGCGGCCCGGATAATGACCCGACCAACAATCGTCACTTTTGGGTCGCGCCGACCTTCACCCGACTCTTTCCCGACTGCTAGTTGGTCACCCCATGGTGGGTTCGGCATATGCCTTGCTGGGTGATAACTGTAACACCTGTGGCGTCTCGAATACTTCTCTGATCTCATCCCGTATCTAAATGTCAACTTTGGTGCTGCTCTGTGCAATGACAGAGGAGGAATTTGAAATATTGCTTTTGCCATTGGTTGGCAACACTATTAACTGTTATGATTGTGGCACCCGGGGTACCTCTCTGATAGCTCCGAGTACCTAAGTTCTAAATCTTGTGCTGAGCCGTATAATGGCATGGAAGTAAATTGAACTACTATTTCTTGAAAATTGGTTGGCAACACTGATAACTGCGTCGTCCAGAATACTTCTATGGCCTGTCTCAGCACTTAATGCATATGAACACGAAATTTGGTGTAAATCAATAGGAGTGTATAGATTCGTATAAGTAAACACATTTGAAGAATTCGAGGTTTTAAATAGGTTGGCAACACTGATATCTGGGGGCTTGGAGACCGTTACACAATTATTCTATTATACCGACTAGTGAGTATGCCAAGTTTGGTGCGGTTTTGTCATACTATGGGGAAGTAATGGCAAAAAAATGAATGAATAGTAGGTTTGCAACACTGAGAACTCGGCGACATGGAATACAACTGAGACCGAAATACTTTATACCATATCTAGGCATTAAAAAATGCAATTAAAAAAAATGAAAATCGGTCCAGTAGAAATTGCCGAACCACTGGATTAATGTTCTGAAAAGGTACTCCCTTAAGATATATACATAGGGAGAAAAAATCGATTCAGTTTTATTCAAAATTGGTGAGCCGGGAAGGGACACGAATGCTTCATAATATATTTTTTTTATAAATAAGAACATTAAAAAAATATTCATAAAAATCGGTCGAGTAGAAATTGCTGGACGACTGGATTAATCTTCAGCAAAGAGTACCATAAGAAATCCATAGGGGAAAAATTTCGATTCTCTTTTATTAAAAGTTGAACAGGAAAGGGATGCAAATGCTTTGTAATATATCTAGGCATGAATACGCTTGATGAATATGAACATTTTTGAAAAAATATTTATAAAAATCACTGCAGTCGTAGAATATGAGTTGTACGATTGGACTAAGGTTTTATGAAACTGAAAAACCAACTACGGATTCTGAGTTTTGGAACAAAGCAAAATCTGTCGTTTGTTAGAGGTCGTTAACTTTCAAAATGTATGCAGTATTATTAAAAATTATCCATGGTTCGTATTAACAAAAGACCAAAGGAGAAATATTTTAATATCAGTGAAATGCGACATATTTACCAGAATAAGCAAATACGTTATATTGTTTACATCAAATATACAAATTGTTATTTACTAAGTTATTTGTTTAAGTATATACCTGCCATCTAGGTATCAATCTGCTAATCTTCCTCGAAAGGTATAGCACAATATTGCAACTGTTACTCGTATTCTATGGATTCTGTCAATCTTGTTAATTAGGAATTACTGCAAATATAGATAGATACACATCACCTTTTCCTCGAATCTGTAATTTGGTATCATTAAAAGTCGCTGAATATGCACAATTACGTATATTTCCTTCCTGTAGTTTATAAAAAGGGAACTAGAAATGAAACAGTCTCTGCACTCACGTAAAGGTAAAGCTATATCCTGTGCGATACGCACGCGCATGGGGGATCGCTCCACATTTTCTTGACCTACGGTACGAAGTGGGGTGGTCAGTCCCACGCTCAACCGCCTTTACCATCGCAAGGGGCCCAGAAGTACCAACGACACTCTGGTACTCAATTTGATAGGTGGCTGAGTGCACCTTAGAGCGGCAGGCATGGGAACATTACGAGAAAAGTCTCCAATTTTAAACCCGGTCGCCTGATTCGTAGTCAGACGCGCCACCGCCTAAGCCACGGCAACTCCCTACATTCACGTAGTTGCCTTGTACTTGGTTTAATCGTATCTATTCATGTCGAATCTTTGTGTTAAGACGTATTTGTTCATTGAGTTGATATACACGCTCCATGTTTTCCCATCCCTAATCGAGAACGCTGGTTCTACCCAACTAGCACAAGGAAAGTAGCTCTTGTAGTTCTACCACACTAGCACAATGTGAGCTAGGAATATTTGGTGTGGGTCTATTATCGATGATTGACATGGACCACAGGAAAATTACAAACATGTTGCTTATCTTGTCCCATATGGGACAATTGTGTGGAACCGACATAGATTCTGATCGAAGATCCACATAAACCCGCATTTGCTGGTTGATGTTTCTATTTAGGGGCCAAACACAATCGTCAAGTACTTTTTAAAATGTATTTTATTTAATAAAATAAAATAAAATTAGGATTAAGTTTCTTCATTGTTTGCCCATCATCTAAATCTAATATCCTTGGTTGAGTCAATTACGTCACGTCTGACATCCTTTAGTTAGTTCTACAAACCTTGAGTAGTATCCTTAGAGTGAAGTCAAATTTACGGTTCAGCGGCAGCCATATTGTGTGGCCCTATTAGAGTCCCTCTATACCGAGTTCTGTGAGTCAGCCTGTAACTTTTCTAATTGTACGTTGCTGTTGAGTGACTACAATGTACAGCACGACACATTTAGGGCATTTTCAAGCATTTTACAATCGTCCATTTCTTGAGAAACAACTGTTTCGAACAGCAATATCTATTTTGGAGGTTTCATCTGAGACATGCGCACTTCTTATTAATAACTTTCTCTTCCATTAAGAAAGAATAAGAAGGCAATACGCGGTATAGAGGACCTATAAATATGCTGCCAGTTCAATGTGGTTACATGCCTTGTCTCTTACTTCTCTTGGTTTCACTCCCCTCGTCCATAAAACAATATCAAGCTCCCTCTACTCTATTCTATCTCTATGGTAGTTCTTGTTTTCATTTTGCTTGGTCTATCAACCACAGCACACAAAAGAAAAACAGTGGAAATATTCTCACATTGTATCAGTTTCGTAATTTTTGCTCCCACATGCCTGGACAGTGCTGCCTCTAGCGGTGATGAATTAACCACTACGACGAAGAATAGTAAAGTATTTCATGTTGCCCAGTTCGGAATCATAGCAATCAACAAATTCTCTGAGATGCAAAAAGGAATTTGATCACTAGATGACTTAATCCATAAATTACCCTACAAGTAATTGGTGAATTATTTATAGATGGCGAATCTCATTCTCTCAAATATTTCTTGCCACCTGGTTTCAGTCCAGCCGAATTAGGAATGCTAGTTAAGTCATACGCGCAAAACCTACACTTTTAATCTATTACTGCCCCTTAATGTGAAGTACGAAACGCTCAGCTTGGACTCCATACTATTTGTCAATTTCTAAACTGAATGTAGGAACAATAATTGCATACTAGCGTTATTTCATTTCTAGTTTGACTGGACTAACACCAGGTGGCAGAAAAACTTTGAAAGAATGGGTTTTGCCATCTATAAATATTTCATCTATGGCTTGTAGGTTAATTTGTGAATTATATAACCTCGGAATTATTTTATGCAACTGTAACTAAGTGACTAAACCAAAAGCTTCGTTTGATAATTGGGTCGATGATACACTTGTATTTGTCATCCATAGATCTAGAAAACGACATCAGCTTCCAGAGATGATGAGTTCCTTTGGTATATAAGCGTGAACATCATGTAGCAACAAAGCAAGGTTTTGCAAGGATCCTTGGTCGCCACATAGACCCTTAAAACCCTCTTAGCTCTTGTTAGCCATCTCACTTGGTTTAATTTTCCTAGGCTTCTCTTCGACAAACCACCCAAGCACTTTTTCGAAGAAATCGCTTAGCATGTTTCGTTTAAACGATCTACCCAAAACTATTAAAATCGGTTGGAAGAGTTTGATTGGCAGTTCTTCGTAGACTTCCAGGGCAGTTCCGTTCGATCCTCCGTGTGTGCCCGTGGTTTTTTTTTTCGTAGATGCATTGAATTAAGTCTTGAAGAGACAACTCATTTGTGTGTAGTATGCAAACCAATCTGGAAGGGTTTTTTTTACGCCTACCCCAACATGAGCCATTGCTCCACTTTAACGATTATATTCACCTTTATACCTTTATTAGAGGAAATTTCGAGGATCGCATTCATGGTACTCTCTTTTCTTCTAGAGTTTAAAATTACGTGTCCTAGATAGACGGAGTTAGGTTCTTGAAGACTTGGATTTTGTTGTTCTTCGTATGTGGTCCTGCGGGTAGTACGGCCTTCGATCCGCAGCACTGTGTTTTGTTTTTTCTCTATCAAAATTAGCGAACAAAGAAATTTCAAGCTTTTCCTGCCATTCGCAAGCTGCAGAAAGGATTGTTAAGCTAGTGAATGAAGCGATGTTTAATGTATGTGTAAAAGAGGTGAAGCTCCGTTTTGTACTGGTCACGTTAAAATTGCTTGAATAATTATCAACATTTAACACTAACAAGTCAAGCTACAAAACTGAAGTGAGTAATGACAAGAGGATGAACACTACAACAAAGTCAGTGTACCAAAGATTGTGGGACATGAAACTCCCTTCGCATGAGTTGTTGGACGGATCTCAATTTGCAGCCACCTTCTCGTTGTGAGCTCTGGGTTATTTCCGAAATAAATTTGTAGTACTTCGGAAATAAGCAAAGAGCTGCAAAAATAAAAGTTTATACAGACGCAGGACAAGTGGAATTCATTTTACCAATCGAGGAGGTCACAGGCAAAACCTCACATGTCCAATATTTGATAAAAAGTTTTGTTTAGTTTTGAGACCTGAATACAGAGCTGTATCGAATAATGCAAAGCGATTTGCTGCAAAAAAAAAAAATCATCCCATCGTACTTTTAAAGTTTATTTCCTTGATAAAATTACTTTAAATGATTCACTACACCTCTTCATTAAGAGCCCTCATCGCGCCCGCCCCCATTTTTTAACGTTTTTTCTAAATATTTGAAAAACTAATAGCATTAAAACATGTAAGCGCATAGCGCACTAGAACATACAAATTACTATGAAATACAATGGACAGCTATCTCGAAATATTGACCATTGATGAGTGATACATTTTCAAAGATTATGACGTCATTATTGAAGTTTCAGTACTAATCAATCGACAAGATTTCGATATCGTTGTCCATTGTATTTCATAGTAAATTGTTAGTTCTAGTTTGCGGGCGCGAGGAGGGATCTTAAACAAAACATTTTTAAATTAAAAATTATTACCTTCTCAACTATTCAAATATTAGTAAACCATACGCAGATACGAGGAGGTGTGGCAGTTTCTATAGCAGTTCATCACAAAAGCAGAGAACACCGGATAACCTTAACGCTAAATAAATCAACTGGTCTTGATAAATTAGTCGTGGAATAGATGCAATTGAAGAATGAGAAGTGATGCATGTTGTCTATCAGCGATTAGTTCATGATTTTCAAAATTCAACCCTGTGTAAATCGGTTCACTGATCTTTGTAATTACTTTTTCTGTTCATATTTAACATATCTACTAGAGATTTGTCGCCAATCCTGAACAAGTATTGCTTTAAAAAAAATTCGAAAAAATTGTCAATTGTTCTTTTCTTTTCAAATTTAAGGCGCACAGTAACTACTTAACACCTTATTTTTTTTCTTAAATATTTTCTACGTAATATAGATAAAACTTGGCAAAACTTGAGCACTAGACGTTAACCAATTTAAAAAAAAAGTGTTTTATCGATGCACACTGAAGTACAGACCTCTTAAAGAATTGTTGAGTAATCAATCTACCATTTTCTGCACCCGTTGTGGACCAAGCTTATGAGCAAATTAACGCGATTATGAAAGGCGACGGTGGTGCTGTAAGATCTGTTGCAATATGTAACCATGTTAACAAGGTGGATCTGGCTGGATCAGAATTAGTTAGTATTCTACATAAGTTTGAAGTATATAAGAAACATAACAGCTCTGACCAGAAGGCTCACCATGAACAAATATGCTACTTACCAGACGAAATTTCAGTACGAGAAGCAAACTTTGAGAGAAAGTTTCCTTCAGTTTGGAAACACTTTCGACCTACCATCTTATACTTTCGGACACAAACGTTATGATGGATACAGAGCGAGTAAAATCGTTTGCTGGTGCAGAAGAAACTGCCTCAGAATTGAATAGCAATTATGTGAAAGAACGTCTGAATACGGAGGCAAGTGTTAGCATAGTTGTTCCCATCCGCAAAACTATAAAAAGGGTAATCCAGTACGAAGATGTTTCTAGAGCTTTCATTGCAAGTCAAAAGAGAAAGTTAGCTCTGGACAAGTTTTGTTTTAATATAAGAAGAACACTGCTACACCTTCTGTTAAATGGAGTTCTGCGAGCATGTCAGAAATCTCTGCTAACAAGAAAACCGTCAATGTGGTCACATCGAAATTTTGCTACGAGAATCTACGTCCTATAGAAAGGCAATATACAAAAATATATCCATATTAACTTCAAGGTACGTAAACAGAGGCTGGAATATTGGTCGACGTGTATTATTTATGGTTCTATCAACAGAAGTCACTTGTGCTTCACTTTTATCCTCGAATGAAACACTGCCGAATAATGACGTCACCTCCCACACCGCAGTACTCCTGGTCAGAGACTTATTTATGGAGTATGAACTCCTCAAATTTAACTTTTTGTTTGTAAAATTGACAAAATTATATGCATTTTTAAATAATAATCTTAATTTCGTGGGTCCCCCTAAATACGTCCCTGGCGAGGAGTGCTGCGGTGTGGGAGGTGACACTACAATTTAGCAGTATTTTATTCGATGATGGAAGTGAAGCAAAAGTGACTTCTGTTGATTAAATCATGAAATATCTACCTTTTTTTATCATGAATTTTAAAAGTGGTTGTCTTAAGGAGTTATGGCTTCTCTTTGGAAGTGGTAAGTCTCAAAGATTTATCAGCATTAACAACAAGTTTAAAAATATTGATGGAGGATGCATTGGGAGGATGCATCAGAAAGAAGGTGAAGACTGTTCACTTGTTCAGTCAATCATGTGAGTAAAGAACTTTTTAATTCAAAAAGTCGAACTCTTCAAAGTTTACAACCAACTGAAGAGGCAGCGTTGTCTCCGTTCATCATATCACTCAAGACAAGTCTCAAATCGGGCCTGCTCAGTCGAAGATAACATTCCAGGCCCAGAAGAAGGGACAGGCCATGGCTGAAGGAGAATGGTCACCGGCCTGGTCACCTCTGCTCTATATTTAGGAAGCGTGTTGAAAACTGGTCAAGCACAGCTGTACTGTTTCATGCTGTGTTCGATGCCCTTGTTTAAAGACCAAGGTTTCTTGCACGTTACTTTGTGCAAACTGTAATGAGCATCAGCAATATGGCAACACATACAATTAGAATTATGCTCATAATTAATAATCTTCTATGATTGTCTACCAAAATTCTCTACTTGTTTACCACAGAGTAGCTATTTACTTTGTCCTAGGAATAGATGTTATTTAAAGGGGAAGATGTCGCTTAGAGTGAGAAAGGAATCGCAAGTTTCAATAATTACAGTTTATTTCATATAATTATCAAAGTTAAATTAATGAACTGTCAAATAATGGCGTTTAAAAGAGCTCAGCAAAAGAAACCACGAAAACATAACAAGAAGCATTAAAATAATACTATTGTGAACCTTCTCAGAAAATGACGCGATTTATTTTAGTTGATCTTTGATTTATGAAAAAATTGTCATGAAGATGTGGAAATTCTTTTGTATCAATAAATTGGTGACAAAATATTTATTCTGTGCCTAGTGTAGTCGAAAATTGATATTCTGAGTTACAAAAAAGATATTCGATAACACATTTTGAAAAAAGAAGTAAAAATGTCAGTTTTCCAGAAAGTGCGATCAAGAACGCTTAGTGTTTAAGAAGAAATGCGTAGTAACAAAATATGTTTATTTAGCATAAGATTCCGAACAAAAAAGAGGGGTATTAGTATCGAAAGTATAGAAGCAGAAATACATCCAAATTTAAGAAATCGTTGTCCACAATCATGAATGACCGCCATTTTGATGTTCCACACAGATTTTCAGCAGGCTTCTTAAAATCTTTACCATTTACAAACACATCAAGTGGCATATTCCAATCAAAAGGTGCCATCCTTTTTTGTTTGCATACCAGACGTTCTATACAAAACATGTCAAAAGGAATCAAAGCTATGACTTAGCTCGTTTTAACACTTACTGTAAATCTGATTGTATTGAATTACTTTGATCGACATCTCATTCGTAGTTATTTTTTCAACATTGGTCGACGAAACATGGTCTTTTGCATAGATTTTAGAAGAAAAGCGAAGAAAGGGGTATTTTGAATTAGATCCTTTTAACATCGGAGGATTCAATTTGTCTCAACATCTTAAGTAGTAGTAGCAGTATTTGTTGTTGATGTTGTACTTGTGTTGTTATTGTGGGGGTAGTAGTATTGGTGATAGTTCAATTCTAGTAAACTGACTTTTACTACAAATTTTGATACAGTATAAACGAAAATATCTAGTTGAGACAATAATTGATGAAAATGTTATCGGTTCAGCATGTAAATCAATTGAACTTTGGAGCATTCGTATTACCTTGTAGTATTTTCAAGAGTGTGAAAAAATAATGAACCTCACTCATAAGGGATCTCCGATTTCCTTGAAACTTTGCAGGTGCTTAGAGAGATTAAAATGAGCAGACATATCTTTTCTGTGTGTCAAAAACTGTTTGAGGGGAACAACACCCATTCAAAGTTCAAGAATGGCAAAATGTGGTAATTCTATAACACAAAATGTCCGTTTCCGATTTTCCTGAAATTTCGCAATTGCGTAGAAAGTAAAAATTAGGGTATATTTTTAGTTTGAAGGGGTTTGAAGGGGCAAAATATGTTTCTGTTAAAGCACAAAGTGTCCATCTTCGACTTTCTTCAAACTTTACAAGTGTTAAGTGAGGTTCAACTTAAGAAACTCGTACTTTCTATTTGGGCCAATGTGTATGAATTTAGGATTTTGATTTTTTTTTTCCGAGGAGGTGCTCCGGTATTGTATTATTACTACACAGTGATATTAATCTCCACCAACAAAATAATATTCTAATGTTCTTGCGGTCCTCTCTCAGAGTGTCATAGGTAGAACAAGTAATACACGGGTTTGTGGTTTTAGCCCTTCACCAATTTTATTATCAATTTGATAAATAAACTAGTTGCTAATAAGTTAACAAAATGAGCGTCCCGTAGACTACTGATTACGGAATTATTTAGTGTGGACGTCTTCTCCTTGTGTGGTATTTTCCAAGGAGAGGCCATGGATGAGGTGCCGTGCCAGAAGCGAAGCCCTCTGTGCAGGAAAGAAAGACACCAGAAGCGAAGCCCTCTGTGTTTCTGGGTTGCACCACAAGCGAAGCCCTCTGTGTTGAATGAGGTTGAGTTAGGTAGAGTACACACCAGAAGCGAAGCCTTCTGTGTGTACAGGATGATACGAGAAGTCCTCTGTGTATCGGGATGTTCCAGAATCGAAGCCCTCTGTGGACAGGTGAGGGAAGAATACACAAAAGAAGTGAAGCCCTCTGTGTGTGCCGGATGATAACAGAAGCGAAGCCCTCTGTGTATCGGGATGTCCCAGAAGCGAAGTCCTCTGTGGACAAGTGAAGGAAGAGGAGTTTGACCACCCAAGAGTAAGTGATACCTAGTAGTCTGTGCTGCTGGGTTTCATAGGTGAATGTAGGAGTAGTCCTCCGTGCTTCTCCTCTATCGATTTCAGCTCCCTCTATTTCTTGATATCATCTCCATCTGGTGTTTTGATGTGGAGTTGTATGTCATCTGCCACTGTTTATGTCACTCATTTGTTTGTTTTGATTACCTATTTGCATACATAAACACTGTCATTGCGCTTACGTAATATACGCGTGTCTGTAAACACAAGGGATATTGCAATATTATTAAACTACAGTCCCTCATACATTATTTATCCTCTCCTACATTTCGACACATCTTCCAATGTGCATGGTACCAAGTGGTTATCATGACAATTCCAGTGTCATTCTGTTTTCGTGAATACAATAACTCTACATACGATGTTTGGAGCGAAGTGACAGTAATACGATGTGCATGGTGTCAACGAACATTATGATTACAATTTTTGTAGAGTACTATTATTTTGACGATTACGTACATTAAAACTTAGCATGCAACCAAATTACAGCTTTCTTGTTATAATTCCTAGTTCATTTATATTTCTTTGTAAGGGCAGAGTAGTTAAAATAACCAGTATCTGTGTGTTTTTTTAAAGCAGCAAGTGTTACATACACTCTGTGGCAGCCTGTATAAAATATTTTTGTATACATATTTTAGATTTGCGAAAAAATATGTGATATCAAGATCATGAATGAAAAGTTTACCTTATACGTTATCTGGCGTTATCCGATCGACTACTCTTCTCTGGCTCTTCTGTTCATATACTGTATTGTTAAAGACCTGCTTCTGGCATCCTGAAATAGGTATTTATGTTGTAAATCTGGTGGCTCGACGATCCGAGTTTAGAACCTAAGGCATAGCTGTGTTAGAACAAAGGTATACTAAACCTACTTACAACTTAACATGAACGGATTTTCGGGATAAAGGAAAACATTCAAATACTTTGGGGGTAACTGTGATGTACCCAAATTCTGTCTTCGCCTGCCGGAAACTGATATTCACAATAATTCTAACCTAATAATAAGAATATGTCAAATAACTCAGCAGCGCATGATTCCCAAACTTTGGTGAAACCTAACCCAAAATAACAAAAGTCAAAATCCACTCACCTATGCAGAAGGGCGGATAATTCAGATGTCAAAATGTTCATCAGAAGTCGAACTGTGGAAAATAACTAAGCACTTTAAAATCAACGCTGATGCAATTTCACAAGAAGTCAGTTAATCATAATTGCGCAAGTGTCTCGTCTCATGGACTCAATTTCTTAGAGGTCCTAAGTTCTTCAATGTCACGTAACTCCGCGACTGGCCTTCATTGGCTAAGGCCCAAATGCACTGCTAAAGAACTACGCTTTACAGATGTCAGAAGAATGTTGTTAATTTTGGAACTGTCAAACTTTTAAGACGCGGAATTTCAAATTCGTGATTGGCACTGGTAGACCAAGTCGAAAATGGAGATGGACTGTCACTTTTAAATAAAGACTGCAGAATCGCCGACTGAACAGACCGAAGTTAGAAATAACACTCGAGAGGGATTAGTAGAAAGATGGGGATTTTATAGGCAATATTGATTAGGTAATTTGTGAGATGAGTGATGAAATCTGGTGAAAGAACTTTGGTGGAAATAAGCGAAGAGGAAGTTTCTCAGAGCGGAACAATCTTTAGAGGGAGGAATTCGGTTCTAAGCACTTTCGATGAATGTAATAGAATCGAAGGAGGATATGAGTATTCGTGTTTCATTGATCAGAGACGACAAGGCTCGAGTTGGTATAAGTAACAGACTTCCCTTGGTGGTCGCAGGAGTTGGTTTTCACATGAAATCAAACTATGAAAACGTGATTGAATAATGATCCATGTATCGGATGTGTTATCAATTGATTTTCGGTGAAGGCTATTCATGTTCAACATTCTAACTCAATTACTATGCAAGTGTAAGATATTATTTTGCATTCCGGGAACAAACGTGTGTTCATGTCAAAGTAAAGGCGATTCACTAATGTTACCTCCGGTTGGCACAAATACTGGAGATTGAAGATAGGAATTGGGAGTATATTGAGAAAATCTAATACCTGTTAATCGATGTCATCAGCATTGCCTGAAAACAGCCTCCGAGTAAATCCTAGGTACCATTTTATTTCTCTATAAGCTAACTACTACAAAAATGATTAAAAACTAAATGAATGCTAATATTTTAACTCAATAAAATCCAAAACATATTTAACTACTTTCACAGTAGGTCTATATCATTATACATATTATATAGGACATGCCCTTCCCCTCCATTGTTTTGTTGATACATAAGAAACAACTTGTTTTTTGTTGACAGGTCTGTAAAACTCAATGCCATTGGTGGTTATTTCTATGTGGTTTATGTGTTCCGTTATAACTTCTGTGTTATTCGCGTACAAATTAACGATATTCGGTGTACCTTCCTCTCTCTTTTGGCACTTTCACATTATGCTATTTTTAATTTTGTTGAGCGGTTCCCCTTCATCAATTCGTTTGCCGGCTCTGACGAGAAACCACGTGTCTCCTAATTTTAACCCCTATAAAAACCTGCAAAGTTGCTAGAAAAACGAAGTTGGACCTTTTGTATTTTAGCGCACAATGTACCATTCTTGAACTTTGGAGGGTATTTGCCCCCTCTAACAATTTTCCGGAGCAAACAAAAAATACCTATCTCTTAATTGAAAACCCTCTACACACTTGCAAGTTTCAAGGAAATAAGACATGAACGCTTTTGTGTTTTAGCATTTCCATATCTTGCCAATTCCTGAATTATGGATGAGATTTTGCAACCCTCAAACAGTTTTCCGGCCGAAACAAACAAACAAACAAACAAAAAAGGTGCGTGGCTGCTTATTTAAACCATGTACACTTGCAAAGATTCAAGGAAATCGGAGAAGGAAATTTTGTGCTTTAAAACTTCCACATTGTGCTATTCTTGAGTTTTGGAGGGAGTTGGCACCCTACGTTTATGGGTCGCAACCAAATATAAGTGTACACTATATTTAACTCATGTACAAAACTGTAATATTTCAAAGAAATCGGAGGGGGCAATAAGATAATGTATCTTGTCAGTAAAGGTTATCCCCTGTGCGATACGCAAGTGCCGTGAACAGTGCATGGGGGATGTGGAGGTAGCGCAGCACATTTTCTTGACCTACGGTACGAAGTGAGGTGGGGTGGTCAGTCTCACGCTCGACCACCTTTACCTTTCCAAGGTGCCCAGGAATACCAAAGACACTTAATTTCATGGCAGGCTGAGTAGACCTCAGAGCGCCAGGCATGGGAACAATGAGAAAATAAAATTTGAACCCGGGCCGCCCGATTTGTAGTCAGACGCGCTACCGCCTGAGCTACGGCGACTCCGTATCTTGTCAGTACAAACTAGAAATAAATTTAATAGTGTGTGATATTTTAATGCATATTTTGGTCAAGAGATGGGCAAAACAAAACTTGGTAATTTTTTCCCGAAACTTTTCATGCGCGTGGTAGACTACGCAAAATGTCGCTACAAACAGATTTAAGGAATTATGCAAGGTGAACTGTGAAATATACAGGAAAATATACTGTTTTTCTTCCTTTAATATCTTTCAATTTCCAAAGAAAATGCAATAACTTTTTATGAAAACTTGTATCATTAAAAGACATGCAAAACAAATTATAGAAATTAAATTTCAGACACAATAACAAGTTTTTGAAAGGTACAAGCTATGGTACTAACTTTGGTATGAAGCTATGGCACCTAATTGGATAATTGAATCATATAATGGACATATTTTATTTCGTTCTTACGAAATGTAATCTATATATTTAAAAACGTTTCATAAAATTTTGTCCAGTGGCCCAGTCATTTCTACTAGACCGCCTTTTATGATTTTTATTTTAAAGTATGTAATATTTACGCTTAGGTATATTATAAAGCATTCGCGTCACTCTGCTTTCAAACTCTAAGTGAAAGAGAATTCACAATTTCCGCCCTATACATTTCTTATGGGAACTTTGTCTAGTCACTAAGCAATTTCTACTGAACCGATATTCATGAATGTTTTTAAATATTCGAATTTATGTCTAGAGGCATTTTTGTGCAAAGAATTTGCATCAAAATCTTCTGGAAGTTTTCGTGGAAGTATAATTCCTCACTTCTCGCCCTCCAAGGTGCTGTGAAGCTAGTCACCGTTTGGTTCAATGACTAGCACATCGGGTTCCTACTCTAGATCTACATTATGGCCTGACATTCCTCAACTTCATCCTCCAGCACGATGTTTGCCCTAGACTTCGACTTGACCTCACCTCCTGCTTGGAGTTCGTCTTCCACCTTCAACCGACCTCATCCTCCAGCACGGAGTTCGCCGCTGAACTCCAGTCCAGTTCTGATGTGGTCCACGACCTCCACTAGACTTCACTATCCAGCATGGTGTTCGTAACTGACCACTCGACCTCCACTCCAGTTCTGATCTGGCCTGCGACCTCCACTCGACCTTACCAATAGTTAGGGCGATACTTGACTCCCGTTTTGCATTTAACATGATTTTAATTCCACCCCAATCGCTGATTGGCTCGATACAAATCACGTGGTCTAAATATCGTGCTCTTATTTGTCGTCGTATATCGTGAACGTTGATTGGTCGTCGGAGATCATGTGACTCCCACCATATTTGAACAATAATTTCTACTCTTTTATACAGGATAATATCAAAAAATAAATTAACGTAAATTCCCTTTCTTGGATATGACACATTTAACTTAGTATATACGTGTATAAGATATTAAAAGTTTCTAACCTAACTGCCTGCTCTCGTATATAACATATTTTTACACACACACACACATAATATGAACGCTGATTGGCCGTTCCCGAATGCAAAAATTCCGTTCTTTTATACCGCTTATATACATGTATATACAGATGGTACGTGTTTAAAAATTAAAAACAAAAAATGCCCGTTCTTTTATACGACCTATTTTAATATATATAACACCACTTATTGACTCTGCTAGAATTTAACGTTTTATTCTAAGCCTGTAAGTATATAATATATAACGTGATAGAATTTGACATTTAACGTAACCCGGTCAATATATTTTATTTTATTTGTAGAAAATATAATATTTTCACCCAAACATGCGTCTTTATTTTATATGACTTGATAGAATTTGACGTTTTAACATACCTAACTCATACAATGTACATGATTTGCTGAAAATTTAACGATAAACCTAATATACGCTATTGACTTACTATAATTGGACATACGATTCTAACCGAGTGTATATATTGTATAGAGTTTGCATAATATTTCACATTTAACGTAACATAGTCTATTGAGCTGCCAGAATTTGACATTTTATTTTATCCCTTGCGTATATAATGCATAAAATTTGGCAAAAACTTAACAATTAATTAAATTTATCGTAATTACTATAGTGCTCTCACCTAAATGCTCATCCCCGTTTATATTAGATCACGTTTTTTTTTTAAAAAAAAATCAGGGTACTGTATTCTACTTTTCTTCGAATTTTGACAATATGCTGATGTATATCTTCATGGTGATGCCAAATCTCATGTAAATTTCTGTATATTTAGTACCATTTCCTAACTCGGTTCACTGTGGTTCTAGAACCGTGAAATTTTTGTGTACGAATGTATCACCTATATTCGTGTTTAGTAAGATGTTTTTATTTTGCTCCAGTAATTATCGTCTTCGAGATAAGTCGTTTTGAAAGTTTAAATTTAGGTTGAGGATCACTAAGTGTTGTTTATTATAGTTTTACGTAATATTTGTAGACGATTTACGGAAATTTGATATTTTGAATATTTTACTCTGTATGATTTATATTTACTGACAAACTAAAAAAATCTTGAAAATACAATTATGGAATTTCGGATACATTTTAGTGAAATTCACTATTCGATTAGAACTTGATAAATGTTAACTATATTGCTTAGTAAATTCGCCATCTCATTTATCCATCTTGTAATATTTTGTATGCAAATAAAAAAAAGTGTGCCGTAATTCGACTTGAGTGAAGCAAAAAATTATCTTACCTGTTATTTTAGGAGAATTAATATTTACTTTATAGCGAAATGAGCATATAAGCTTTACACACAGTCGACTTCCTTTAAGCATTTCCGAGAGTAGAGTTTATTTTGATACAATTTCTTGATTTTTAGCTATTCTAACTAACCCTTGTTGCTGAAGTTCGACATGTTTCATGCAATAGAAGTACATTTCGACTGAATTTCACATTTTAACCTAAGTAAGGTAATGAATTTTGACTATAGTAGTTACTGAAATTAAAATATAACTTTCTAAAATTTATTTTTATACAATTTAGTAGATTTTTTACTAAGGCATACCAGAAGTCCATGCTTTATGTACGAAACGGTAAAATTTCTAATATGGCTTTCAGAAATATTTTGTGTACGAGATAGTGAAATTTGACATTTTAACCTCTTACTTAATTGAAATGGATGCAATATTTTAATCAGCACTGCATACGTATTTCTAGCTAATGATGAAACTCTCTTTAACCCCCGGGAAGTTATAAGATTATCGGTCATTTTAACTATTCGTTTTTATTTAATACACCCTAATTACAGAATAGAATTTTCTCTTAGTAACAAAACTCACTAACTCCATTGCAGTCTTTGGTCTCTTTGAATTGGATTTTTTTAGAAAAGCTAAGTGACAATTTACCAGCGACTCCAAACTTCATAACATGTCGTATTTTACTATCTATTCAATAGTCGATAAAGTATGTTTACTATCTTATAGTGAAACCAGATTTGAAGAGTTTTAGTGAGTGGTGCTAAGCTGCAACAATTAGCTGTAAGAAATTTGATTCTTATTTGTTGGTCTGTGTTGTTTCGCTGTAATTATAGATTTTTTTAACATATTAATCTAGTTCATGTCTTATTTGTAGCCCAACTAACCTAATATTTGACATTTGTATGTATTATTTTGCATATGAGTTAGTGAAATTCTGCATTTAGTATGCGCATTGGTGAAATTCAAAATTTCTTCCGCCTTGGTGAGATTTAGTTTTGGAAAGCACTTCTTCTGCTATTTTGAATATAATGTTGAAAATGCACATAACGAATCTAAGTGACAATTTTAACGTTCATACTTTGTAATACGTCACACTTTTCTTGTATTTCTTTGGATATTACTTGTCCTATAGCTTATAGAGCCTGCTACCTGTTTGAATTCGAAAATATAGTGTAACGGCTTCCATCGATTATATTAATGGGTGTTCAACTGTAAAATAATGACCCTAGGACCATTGAGTGTTAGAATAATTTAAGCTGTAAAAAACTGTCGAAACTTATTTTTTGCCTGTTACATGTCTTATAGTACACAATATTTAAACTATTTTGACGTATAACTTGTCAATATTCAACGTTTCTTGTATATCACTTATTGAACTTAAAATATTTGTATGCAAGTTAGACATGCTACAATTTCTTGTTTGGACAAGATAGTATGTACACAATTTAACAAATTTCAACTTTGACATACCTAAATTCATCATTTTGTATGCGAGTTATTGAGTTCAGACTAACGTAAGACTTCACCAAAACTGGACCAATATACAAAATAAAGCTCACATATTATTATTTTTATAAAATACATTAAAATGTCTTGTGAGGTAAAATATTACGTAAATTATTATTTCTTAAATGTCCGTTTCTACACATTTGAAGTTTGGAGCCGCTGGTAAATTGTCATTTAGCTTTCCTAAAAGAATCCAATTCAAAGAGAGCAAAGACTGCAATGCAGTTAGTGAGTTTTGTTACTAAGAGAAAATTCTATTCTGTAATTAGGGTGTATTAAATAAAAACGAATAGTTAAAATTACCAATAATCTTATAACAATAGCTAGAAATCACTAAATTGTATCAAAATAAACTCTACTCTCGGAAATGATAAAAGGATGTCAACTGTGTGTAAAGCTCATTTCGCTATAAAGGAAATATTAATTTTCCTAAAATAACAGGTAAGATAATTTTTTGCTTCACTCAAGTCGAATAACGGCATATTATTTTTAAAAAATTTACTAACTCGTATACAAAATATTATGTAAGTCCCAGCAAGATTGGTAGATGAGATGGCGAATTTACTAAGTAATATAGTTAAAATTTATCAACTTATAGTCGAATGCTGAATTTCACTAAAATGTATCAAATATTAGGAAATCCAAGTCGAAATTTTCAAGATTTTTAGTCTAAGTGTGAGTAAATATAACCCATACAGAGTAAAGTATTAAAAATATCAAATTTCCGTAAATCGTCTACAGATATTAAGTAAAACTATAATAAACAACACTTAGTGATCCACAGGCCAAATTTAAACTTTGAAAACGCCTTATCTCGAGAGCGATAAATGCTAGAGCAAAATAAAAAATCTAACTAAACACGAACAATATAGGTGATAAATCCGTATACAAAATTTCACGGTTCTAGAACACCAGTGAACCGAGTTAGGAAATGGTACTAAATATAGAGAAATTTACATGAGATTTGGCATCACCATGAAGATATACATCAGCGTATTGTCAACATTCGAAGAAAAGTAGAATACAGTACTCTGAATTTTTGAAAAAACGTGATATATTATAAACGGGAATGAGCATTTAGGTGAGAGGACTATAGTAATTAAGATAAATTTAATTAAATGTTAAGTTTTGGACAAATTGTATGCATTATATATTATATACGAGAACGGTAAGTTAGGTTGGGTCGAGTTTTAATATCTTATTAGGTAAACACAGAAGTAATTGGCACTTTAAGGATGCTTTTCACCGTTATAATTTTTAACTCAAACACAGTTTAAATGTATCGATCAAATGAGAATCACACCTTCTCCATGCTTTCAGTAGTGATTTCTACCCATTACTTTCATCAACATACACTATTTGAGAGGAAATCGCGTTTTTTGTCTGACATTGTTTTTGTACCAGTGATGGACACGGAAAACCCTGGATGTTCCAGTAAGGGACATATTGTATAACTCAAAGTAATGTGAATAATCATTGCTGATGTCTCGAATATAAGTAGTAAACACGATTATATGTTTAATGCTGTTTTTCGATTATCTGATTGTTTCATGGAATTCCACTGAGTGATCATTCCGAAGGTCCTGGGTTCGAAGACAGTTATCGACCATCCTTACTGAGGTTTTTAACGTTTGTTTTCACTTAGTCATAACAGGCAAATGCCCTAATAGCACCTTCAACTTAAACTTGTCCGACTCCTTCCCGCTTCCTTTTCCCTATCCTATCCCAGCCTGAGCCACAGATTCCCTGTGGTCATAAAAATGTAAATTCTAACTTGCCATGAAAATTATCCAATATCAAAATAAATCATTTCTTTAATGGGCGTCCATCATTGAAAAAATGAGACCAAAAATTTTCTGATGAACTTATGATCATGAAGAGTAAATAATCTTTCCCAAGTTAAAATAAAACAACAGAATTATGATTTCGCCCGTAAAGTTGCGGGGAGTTTAGAGCTCTCAATTTCTGCGCGAGTGTTCATGAGTTCAATTTCTCCTAAGAGCTATTGAATGGAGTGGTTCGGAGCCCACTTTACCAAAACTCTAAGTCTTGTTCTTAGAAGCTCATCAGCTCGCTTAGGACGTTAATAAGAACTCAATCAATCAAGGATTTGGATTCCAACCTAATAATGAATAATGCATGACGATAACTGGATAAAAACTTACTTTGCTGTACCCGTAATGGACACCCCTGCATTGCATAACAGATCCAAGCTAAAACTGATTTTGTCATTTAAATACTCGGAAACAAAGACCTTTTGTAATGGATAATAGTGCAGAACAACAAAAGTAATCGTTATTGTAATTTCATGAATAAAAAAAAAAAGCGAAAGCTCCCACTTTAGTCACTTGCTTAACAGAATGCATGGAAAAGTAGGTGCAACAATGAACCTAACTTCAACGACATGTCAGAAATATCAGATGAAAGCAATGACAAGCGAATAGTATTCAGTGGCATCAAAACATACTATATTAATTTTAGCCATCTAGATGAAATTATTATTAACGCTCTCAGGAAAATGGTATTTTACAACTTTTCTCTTCAAGTGTCCATTACTGGTGCGTTTACCTTACACGTATATATCTGGTGTAGTAAAAAGTAATCCTTATTTTGCCAATAGATGGCTTCAGTGATCTGTAGCTCGCGTTGTATAAGTCCGATCGGGTTCAACGAGATGGCGTTCAAACGATGAGATTGCGTACTACAAACACTGTTCAGATAGTTGTGATGAGTTGACTCAGTGTTGTGTGAGCGCGCTTCAAAATGGACACTAGCAAAGAGAAAATACGCTATATTTTACAGTTTTTCTTCGATAAAGGCGAAAACGCAAACCAGGCGGCTGCAAATGTGAATAGTGTTTATGGTCCTGATACTGTAACAGCCAATCACGCGCAATTTTGGTTTCGTCGATTCCGTACCGGTAATTTTGACGTCAAAGATGTACCACGCACTGGAAGGCCAAGTGTCGAAAATGTCGATAAAATCATGGACATTCTCGCGTCCGACCGTCATGTAAGCACTGTTTCCATTGCCCAAGAGCTAAACATTGCACAAAAAACCGTGTGGAACCATTTGCACAAGGCTGGATACACAAAGAAGCTTGATGTATGGGTGCCACACGAGTTAACGCAAAAAAAACTCATGGACCGAATTACCATCTGCGAATCGCTGCTGAATCGCAACAAAAGCGACCCATTTCTGAAGCGGTTGGTGACTGGTGATGAAAAGTGGATCACTTACGACAACGTCACGCGAAAACGGTCGTGGTCGAATCGCGGTGCGCCGGCGCAAACGGTGCCCAAGCCAGGAAGGTTTTGCTGTGTGTTTGGTGGGATTCACAAGGAATTATCTACTATGAGCTGCTCCCCTACTGCCAAACCCTTAACTCGGAACTATACTGTCAACAATTGGACCGTCTGAAGGCAGCAATCGCCCAGAAGCGCCCAGCTTTGGCCAATAGGAGAGGCATTGTGTTCCACCAGGACAAGGCCAGGCCACACACATCGATAGTGACTCGCCAGAAGCTCCGGGAGCTTGGTTGGGGTTCTTATGCATCCACCTTATAGTCCGGACCTGGCACCGAGTGATTACCATCTGTTCCTGTCCATGGCGAACACGTTTGCTGGTGCAAAATTCACGTCAAGAGAGGCTTGTGAACATCGACTGTCTCAATTTTTTGCCAATAGGGACAAGGGCTTCTATGAGAGAGGCATCATGATATTACCTTCCAAATGGCAACACGTTATCGAACAAAACGGCGCATATGTGACCTAAATCGGATCATTCTAACTATGGTAAGTCAAGCCTTCAATGTCATGCAAAAATAATGGATTACTTTTTACTACACCAGATATTAAGTTAAATATGTCATATACAAGAATTTAGGTTAGTTTATTTTTTAATATTATTTTGTTCTAATAAGCACTACAAAAGAGTTGAATTGTTTAAGTATGGTGGGGAGTCACGTGCTCTGCGACGACCAATCAACGTTCACAATATACGACGACAAAAAAAAAGAACGGCATTTATGTCACGTGATCAGTCTCGAACCAATCAGCGATTGGGGTGGAATTAAAATTAGATTAAATACAAAATTGGGATCAAGTATCGTCCTAACTACTGGTAAGGACGAGTGGAGGTCACAGGTCAGATCAGAACTGGAGTGGAGATCTAGTGGAGGTCAATTACGAACACCTTGCTGGAGAGTAAAATCGAGTGAAGGTCGTGGATCACATCAGAACTGGAGTAGAGGTCGGTTGAAGGTGGATGGTGAACTCCGAGCATGAGATGAGTTCAAGTCGAAGTCGAGAGTATACCGGTACTTCGTGCTGGAGGGTGAAGTTGTGGGATGTCAGGCCATAATGGACATCTATAGTAGAAACCCGATGTGCTAGTGATTGAAGCTACTGGCTTCATAGCATCTTGGAGCGCGAGAAGTGAGGAATTATACTTCCCCGAAGAAGTCCAGAAGAGAGGGATGTGAATGATTCATACAAATCTAGAAATAAATACGAACATTTACAAGAATATTAATGAACATTGGTTCAGTAGAAATCGCTTAGTGACTGGACAAAGAAAAGTTCCCATAAGAAATGTATAGGGCGGAAATTGTGATTCTCTTTAACTTAGAGTTGGAAAGCAGAACGACGCGAATGCTTTAGAATATACCTAATCGTAAATTCTACGCACTTTAAAAGAAAAATCATAAAAATCGGTCTAGTAGAAATGATTGGGAGACTGGACAAAATTTTATGAAACTATTTAAATATATAGATTACATTTCGTAAGAATGAAATAAAATATTTCCATTATTCTATTCATTTATCTAATTAGGTACCATTGCTTTGTACCAGAGTTAGTACTTTAGCTTGTACCTTCAAAAACTTGTTAATGAAGTATATCTTCTTTATCTTCTCTTTTATCCCAACTTTTCATGTAGAAAGCGATAACTTACATTGCATGTCTTTCAATTAAAAGTTGTTGCATTTAGTTGGATTTTGAAAGATATTAAAAGATAAGATAAATTTTATATTTTAGTGCATACTTCACTGTTCAACATGTATAATTCTTTAAATCTGTTTGTAGGGTCATTTTGCGTAGGTTACCATGCCACGATAAATTTTTAAAATAAAAATAACAATTTAGCTTGCCCTCTCTTGACCAAAATATGCATTAAAAATGTAACACCATTTATATTAAATTTATTTACACTTTGTACTAACAAGGGACTTTAACTTATTGTTCCCCTCCGATTTTTTTGAAACTTTTCAGGGTTATAGAGGAGTTAAAATTATCGTACATATATATTTTGTTGCGACCCTAAATCTATTTTAGGGAGCATCTCCCTCCAATATTCAAGAATGGTACAATGTGAAATTGCTAAAACAAAAAATGTCGATCACCGATTTTCTTGAAACCTTGCAAGTGTTTAGCAGACACGTACTTTTGTATTTCGGCTCCAAAAATGTTTGAGGGTGGTAAAACCTCCTTCAAAGTTCAAGAATTGGCAAAATATGGAAATACTAAAACACAAAAGTGCCCAACACTTATTTTCTTGAATCTTGCATGTGTGTAGAGGTTTTAGAATTAGGAAATAGCTATTTTCTGTTTCGGCCAGAAAACTACTTGAGAGGGGGCAAATGCCCTCCAAAGTTCAAGAATGACATATTGTGTGCCAAAACACAAAATTCCCAGCTTCGATATCCTAGAACTTCGCAGCTTTGTAGAGGGAGTAAAATTAGGAGACACGTAATTTTTCGTTAGGATCGAAAAAAAATTAATAGGGGGAACCCTCCACCAAGATTGAAGAATAACACAAAGTAAAAGTGTCAAAAGACAAAGAAAGGTACATCGAATAACGTACATTTCACGTGGTTAACACACAAGGTGTACCGGAACACATAAAGCACATAAACTTAGGAATGATCACCAATGGCATTGCAGTTGTACAGACATGCCAAAATAAGACAAGTTGTTTCTTATGTATGAAAAAGACAATTGAGGCCAAGAGCCTGTAAAATGTATCGAGGGTTAATTATAGATACCTGGTATCTACAATATTTTTGTCACCTGCTGTTGTTATTGTCTTTTTATTGAAAGGAGAAAAATTGGCGGACTTTCCAGTTCAATTTGCGTAGCAAATAAACGTCGAACTCTCTAGGTTCGTTCCTTACGAAGTTGCAACTGGAAAATCCGCCAATGTTTCACCTTTCACTGAAAAAAAAACAACAACTTCAGGTAACAACAATTCTAGATATGAGATTTCAATGGTTAACCCTCTGTATATCGATATACAATATATGAACTAGTCTGCCCTTACAAAGTAATATAAATGAACAAGGAATTAAAATTAGAATGTTACAACTTGGTTGTTTGCAAGGTTTCAAGGTACATAATCATCACAATAATAGTACTCTACAAACATTGTAAACCTAATGTTCGTTGGCACCATGCACACCGTATTACTGCCACTTCGCTCCAAATATCGTATGTAGAGTTATTGTATAGGGGAAGTTAGGTGAATATGAGCATAGTTAATGAAAATGTGATAGTATCTCAAATATGGTTTATTACAAGATTTTCAAAATATGACTAAAAGTAAGACTGGTTCATCTTTGAACAAAGCTAGAAGATACAGAGTTGTACATACTCTGGTATCCGAGTAACGAAGAGGAAAGTAAGGTGGGTGTGCATTGCTCATATTGCCCATGGTACAAGGGTAATATGAGCACTGCATAGGGGATATATAAGCACCATTCTGTGTCAATATCTACACACCCAATTCAAGTGAAGAAGAATAAATAACAGTAGAATATATAAAATAAAAGGTAATACAATTAAAGATTACAATAATTAGCAAAAAGGAGTCACTCATGTTCGTGAAACACACACTCGAACATTAGTCCTGTGAATGTGCAAATGAAGACCTGCGACGAAAAAAGTCTAAGTCGCAGTTTGAATTTTGTCAAAAGAAAAATGGACAAAAATAGACAATTAGACGTTTCTTCCCCAAGAGGGAGAAGAGTCTAATTGGCCATTTTTTAACACAAATGAAATTGTGGCAGGCCTTTTTCATCGCAGGCCTTCAAAAAAACTTCAAATTACGTAAAACAAAAACAAATTATCCGAAGTTATATCTTTGCATCATTGTTCCAAACTATTATTATTTGTAGCTTAAAGTTGTGGTACTATGTGAAATTATTTTTACCTTTCCTTGGGTTCTTTTTGATATTATGAAATGTATCGCTTTCATTCATTACTTCATTTCTTTACCTGTAAAATGTTCCATTTGAATATGGATTTCATCGTGATATCTATTGAGCATTGATAATTGAGCATATTGATAATTATGTGTAGATGTAATTGTTTTTCAACCGTTCGATGGGTTGGCAATCTATCCACTTTTCTCCACTAAAGCAGTGTGATTAGAAGAGAAACCGTTCTAAACTATGTTGCGTTGTGCTAATGCTGATAGATTTTTGACGTATTTATAAAATGCAGAAGATGAGATACAAAGCCTCGCAAAAATGTTAATGAGCGTGTCAACTGAATCGTGTCAGAAGTTCGCCATCCCTATTCTGTGGCTCAATCGCAGTTTGTTTTCCCGCCTTTTTTTGTCAATTATTGACAATTCAGTGCAGGTAAACAAAATTTAACTTTCGAAGATCAAAGTTCGTTTCGTATTTCAATAATGGGTACAATTAGTTTTAAAGAAATGCTATTAGTTACCTCAGGATTGTGTGCAGACACTTTGGGGACATTATTCTGTCCTGAGTTTACTGCTAATATTTTATTAACAACATTTACAATATAAGAACCCTGGGTCTCCGAAACCTCGTTTATGAAATACTAATGCTCGCTTCGTTTCCAGCAAATGTTCAAACGTTTGGCCACCAACTTGTAGACATAGCTCGCAACGACGCACCCAGGACTGGCGAATTCTTGCAAATATGTCGGAAATTTCCAGTAGTGTGTGAGAAGCTTCTACAATACAGGCTATCAAATCTTTTGCATATGCAACTGGGGTTTGGTAAATGATGTTTTATACGTAACCCTAAAAGGTAAAGTCCAAGGGGATAGGGTAAACATAGAGATCTAGGAGGCTAATTTACAGGACCACCTCTGCCTATCTATCTGTTACCACACACACTTGTGAGGTGTTGACGCACAGCCAAGATAAAATGGGGACAGGGCAGCATCATGTTTGAAACACATTTGACGTCGCACTTTAAGGTGTATTTTCGCAACAATCCGGTAGCAATTCTTGGAGGAAAATTAAATAAGTATAACCGTTTAGTCTCTGCGGAAAACTAAGGCCCTATTAGAAAGTTGTTCACAATGCCGACCCATAAGTCTACGAAGCAATATTCCTGATGCTCATGTTTGAACGACACGTGCGGATTTTCGCTCACCCAGACACGAGTGTTGTGAGTATTACCAATTCCTTCCTGATTCAATGCAGCCTTCTGAGTTTTCATGACAAACTCTTGGAAAGTTTCAGCTCGCCTTTGCAGAAACCACTCACAAGAAGGAAGTCTGGGACCAACACCTGTACTTTTTGTTTGTGGTACATTGAAGGATGTTTTCTTGTAAAACCTTCGACACTCAATCAGCGATCAACTCCCACTTCGTTATCCACATGTCTGGTATTAGTTGACGGGCTATGCTCAAACGTAGAAAACAGAAGTTCGTCAGAATTTAGCATTCTAGGATGCCTTAGCCGTCCAGTGTCCCGCATGTTGTGTGCTACTGACCAAGTGTCCCGTAGCCGTTGATCAATGGATGTAAACATTATAGCTGAGAGTAATCGTTTTCGTGATTACGGTTCATGGCAATTTCTGCTATCTTTCTCTGCATTGGCTAATGCAGCACCGTACGTCAAACGCATATCAGCTAACTCGGGGAACGTGTAATCCACTCGATCACCCATTGTTTTTGCCTTGTTATTCACCTAAATGCACCAAACATGTTAGTAACGGATTTCAATTGGATGGCACCACGTTTTCATTCAAGGAACCTTACTTCACACAACGCTTTAATTCACAAAGTACTTAACATTTGCGTGGAATTGTAGTTGTAAACACACTCCGACGATTTTGTGGTGTTATTCAGTACATTGTCCTAAAGGCGTTGTTTCTTTGCTCAAGAAGCAGTCTAGTTTTCTTTATGATATCGTAATATAATGCGTGGTGTCGGTGCCTTCTGTTCTTGTTGATGTGAAGAAGTATCTATGATGAGATTGACTAGCTATTACAACGAGTACGTTTACATGATAACGAAAATTTAGGTTCGTTGAAATGTGTATTTCATCGCTTGTGGTGTTTGAATCCGGGCGAATTGGTGGAGCTGGTGCTATGAAGTGGTATGGAGAAGTGCTGAGTATGGATGGAGTATGAAAATCGTCCTTCTCTTGTTGAGTTATGGAATGAAGGTATCTGCCATCATAATAAATATTCGAAAATTGTATGATATGTAGGTCATTCGAGTGATAGGAGCCGTTGCGTACGGTACTTGTTTCGCCTTGTTCCAGCTATTGCACGGTGCTTCAAAATGAGATTTGAAATAAAGATGTTGATGATATATTAAAAGAAATGGATAATCCCAAATTCCAGTTCGCTTTATCCCCAGAGGACATAGCCTTTTATGAAAAAGTATACACCGGTAATCGCAAGATGCTTGCTCGCCAAGAACACGCAGCTCGTTGTCATTTGGCCAAGAAAATTGCTGCAGAAAGTCATGATTCGGGTTTGCCCTTTTTAGGGACATCTGCCATTAATGCCTCAAATACTTTGCATGAGAGCTTCTGCTCCTCCTCAGTTAAATAATCAACCACCTATTAAGCAAGTGGCACAAGTCACCAGCGCTGTTCAGTTTGCTAGCTCTGCTGCTACCAAGAAACCCAAATTAAATTCAGACACTTCAAATTCCATTGAACAAGATCAGTCCATGGACACTGACGGCTTCATTACACCAAAGAAAACTGCAAAACTGCGATCTCAAGTTTTCACCTCCAATATTCAAATGGTAAGTCGCTTTCAACCTCTAGAGACCGGACCTGATGATGCACCTCTTGCTGCCACACCTACCAAACCACCTGCTCTGTTCATTTATGGTATAGACCAAAAATATAATTTTACTAGAACTCTTTCGGCGACTTGTAAAACTTCACCAAAAATTCGGCACACAAATGAATTCATTTGCTTTCAGGCAGCTTCACTAGAAGATTACAATAAGCTAAAAACATATTGTCAGCAGACTGAAGTTCAGTTCACTACTGATGTACCAAAACAAGATCGGCCTTACAAAGTCGTCATTAGGAAACTTCCAATTGACACGGACACTGAAGACATCTATCAAGATCTCCTCGCTAGAAATTATCCTGTACTTGATGTCAAGCAATTGTATCGTCGCGATACTTAATCACATCATAGAATTTACTTGCCTCTCTTTTTGGTCACCCTTCAGAGAAATTTCAACATTCAAGAACTGTTCCAGGAAGAATATCTATGCCATTACCAGGCACGTAGGAACAACATTTTGGTTGGGGGGGCAAATCCAGACATCCCATATATATATATGTATGTATGTATGTATGTATGTGTGTGTGTATATCTATGTGTGTGTGTGTGTGTTTGGGGGAGAGAGAGAAACGGTGTATATATGTGTATGTGATATGTACGTATCAGTATCATATGTTCAATGCGGAGTATCATGTTTTGAGTTTTGGAAGTCGAAACAGAACACAGAGCGAAAAAAGAAAAATGAAATTAAAAATATTTTTTGAGGTATATAGTATTTATTTAGTGTCAAGATGGTATCATAGCAAAATATTATAAATCATAGTACCATAGCCCACACAGTATAAATGTATCTTTCTTATATATATATATGTAACTGATGCAATTGACATTATTGTTAAAAAATAGTGTAGCATATGTTTATAAGTATGAAAAGTAAAGTGATATCTATTCTATACTATTGTATATTTTAAAAGAGAGTCTATCTATGTACGTATGATGATGATAATACGATATCGTTGTGTGTAAATAAGTATCAATACTCAAAAAATATCTATGCATTACGTAAATGGCCGATAAGCATAACAACCTAGTTGTATATTCCAACCTAGATATTTATTGTGCATTATAGCCCAAGATACTTATATCTAATTGTCACAAAGACATTTTTTGGGGGGCGGTCCCACATAATTGAGAAAATCAAGAACTAAAACTCTGGGATGGGTCTTATTTTACTATTAAAATTTGAAAAAAGTTTCCTTATCTGGGAGGCAATCGCCCCCCACCCGAGATACGCCATTGCAGCTGAAAGAGCTTTCATAGAAGTATCAAATGTAATGTCCCTCAAGATAGAATGGGAATGAAAATACTGATTGGCATTTGGTAACATTGGTGCCCACAGGAAACTTGACATGCCTCTGATTTTATGCAATTTTCCTTAGATTTTAGGGTTTTTGACACAAAACTACCTACTTTAACGGAGTCTTGCCCCCCCTGAAAAATCTTGCCTTCTGGGAAAAATTCTACGGGCGCCCATGACTGGCAATGTATTGAGAAAATCATAGCAGCTACAAAGCCTTGTCCTTGTGTGAGCTCTAGTTTTCTTAAGGGGATTTAATTGAATGACAGTGTCGACGACGGCGATTAAAGGATAAAAGTGCGGTGGCAAGGGGTAAAAGTAGGGGGTGGGACAAGAAGGATAAACTTCATATTTTTATATAAAATCATATAGATTTAAAGGTCAATTCAAAAAAGTGACGGGGTAATAGCACCTTGCCCCCTAACAGCCGCCCACGATCGTAGAGATTTCTATACTAAATTAGATTTAACAAAAGTCATTACCTTTCAAGCTACACTCCAATCTACTAGTTAAAATCTTCTCGTTAGCTTCTTTCGATGATTTTTCACCGCTAAAATAACATTTAAAACTTGGAAAGTTAGCGAAAACTGTTAAATATCCATTTTAAAACACTTTACATTTTTTAAAAAGTGACGCTACTGTAAAAATAATTAAACATGTAATTTTAAAATCCACCTAGAATATAAATAGATTTAAAACTGAGAGCTAAGCAAATTTTGATTTTATTTTACATATAAAATCATGGTGTTTGAATATGGCAAAATATGTTATTCCTTGAAAGTGAAAACCCTAGCCACTATTATTTTCATTTTGGTATAACATTATGATGGGCAAAAATCAAAATGCTTTGCAATGAAAGACCAAACCAATTTTGTTTTTATGCAGGTATAAAATTATGGGGGGCAAAATATGTACCTTGCCCCCACCAAAAATCCTGGGGGGCAACTGCCCCCTCTGCCCCCCGGCTCCTACGCCCCTGGCCATTACAGAATTATCATTGAACTTTACAGGCCAAACAAATTACTGCAATGCTTTCGATGTCAACGATATAATCACACCCAATTTACCTGCTTCATGAAGCTCAGATGTGTTAAGTGCGCTGGTGCCCACTTAAGTACTGCATGCACCAAACAAGATCGTTCCACTCCTGCCACATGTGCAAATTGCCATCAAGATCATCTTGCCAACTACAAGGGTTGGAAATATAAAGCTTCTCGCACTTCAGTAACTAATCAACAACCATCTACTGCCAGTCCTACTGTCAAGACACCGGACCCTTCGACACCTTCATCCACGAAAACACCAACTACTGTCAACACTGAAACGTCTCCGAATATTTCACCTCAGGAAGGCCCAACTTTTGCCAATATTCTTCGAAAAGTCACACCTCTTGTGCAGAACCTTAGCTTTGAAGCCGTCATGAAAATTATTTCGAAAGGTTTTTCTAAAATTCAAGAAGCTCAAGATACAAACGTTATCATTCTCACACTCATCGAAATCGTCACCAATATTCTTCTCCAATCAAGTACGAAATAATTAGCCTCATTTCATTTCAAGAGATAAACAATTATCAATAAGAAAAATATCCATATGGAGTAACTAAACAACATCATAGTGATTCAAGTTCCCAGCCTACTGACGTCTACAACATCCACTTCCTTCTCCGCAATTCAGGACAGACTTGCAGCCTCCGTCATTAGCAAGAAAACTACACTCTCCATCATTAGTAAATTCACCGCTACCGTCAATAGTAATAACTTCACGAAATTCCATTGTTCTTACACTTCATGTGCACATACAGGTCTGCGACAGTTGCGACCTGTTCACTTCATATACGTTAATTCATCACGCCAGTACAATACAAATGGAAGCCATGAGCAGAATTGCTCGATACTTCTAATTCCAAAAACCCGTCATTTACTCTGACTGACTGACTGACTGATATGTAGGTGAAGAATGTGTCAGGTATATCATAACCAGGTCGGATGTAAGTAGTTACACTAAAGCTTTGATAGTATAAAGTGATTATGAGATATTCAGGAAGTTAAGGCAGTTATGGTTTAAAAATGTTCTTACTTATGGTGGTTAGAATACCTCTGTCTCGGATGTCGATACTTTCAAACATTGACTACATTGATGTAGTATATGCAGACCTTAGGGACATTCGTCCGCAACATGTCAGAAACGCCAGCGTTTGATTCATTTTTAATCTTATATTTGTACATATTTGATGAACTACTGGAAAGTCTGCTTACTGTTCTGGAATTTTCTGTCGTAGTTAGTGTGTATAAATGCGTGGAACTGAAGAGAGTGCTGCAATCTGTTCTTGATCGTCAATTTGTATGTCGTTGTCGTCTGATGATTCGTTCAATATATGGAGCTTTTTAAATGACTAGATGAGTGGTGAATATCATCTGGATTGATGAGCTTGATGTTCCTGATGTTGACCTGCTGTGATATGATCTTGGGATGACTATTTGGTGATTGGTGATCATGATCTAGATCGATGACGTATACATGAATGACGTTGGTCTGCTATCATAGTGTAAGCCGATTGTTGGTGAAAGGCAGGTGGAAGACTTGAGTATTGGCGTGGCTCTTTCCTCGATTCATCAGAAACGAAATAGCGAACAATGTTGCCTACGATGAAGGCGAGGAAATAGGACCTCGGCTCAATAAATCTGCGTTACAAAGTTCGTTGAAATATGGCGAAAAATGCCGAAGGATGATGATACAGGCACGTAAGCTAAAGAAAACTGGGACGACCGCATTCAACTGGAAGAGCTGACTTGAGGATTAAGATAGTAAACACGGCGGAAGTCATCATCACCTACGACGTCATACTGACAGACTCTGACTCTACCCACTGTAAATACAACGACAAAACCAAGATTTCCCAACTCGGCTTCGTGGCCGAAGTAAAAGGCCCCGGGTTCAATCCCCCCTCGGGTCAACAGGTTTTTTTTCTTTCAAAATATATTTTTATATGCTCATATTTATTATTAATAATTGCCTTTTTGCATTTTTCGTACATTATCTTAAATTAGTGACCATGGGAAAGTGGAGGTTAGGTAAGGTTAGGTGGGGTCATGTATCTTTACATTTTTCCCTCTCAAATTCCTAGTGCGAGACGCTCGTCGACTTCCGCCGTATTTACTATTTTAATCGCCATGTGAAGAGTTGGACCTAACGTCAAGTAGAGATGGTAATCAAGAAATTTGTTTATTATGTTTGAGTGTTGCGGATGAGTTACTGAAAATTTGTGAAACAAAACTGGTGCTTAATTTTGAATCTAACTAATTATCCTATGCTATAATAAAGTTAATATTATAATACATTTAAAAGGATTTTACAATAGTGGATATTTTTATTTTACCAGATATTTTAACAGAGTTGACATTTATGTACTTTAGTGTCTAAATTATATGGGTTGACAACCCTACCACACCAACAGTGTTGCCACACTCAAGCACTTGAGATTAGGAGAGAAACAGTACTAAATTATATTAAGTAGTGCTAATGCTGATAGATTTTCGACGTATTTATTACATGTAAAATGAATCATGTATAAGATGAGGTATATAACGTTGAGAGAAAAACAAATGTGTGTATTAGTTCTTGCGGTGTGCTAACAGGATCGGGTCACAGGTTCGCTATCTCTGTTCTATTGATTATGTTTGGTACATGTGGCTTAAAGCTTTAAAACATAATTTATCTATTAGAAAATTTTTTTAACGCTGGCTATACACTGCTATCGATAACAGTAATTTACATTAAAAACATTACAGTTGGTAAGGATGAAATAATACTACTTTTATTTAATTTATTTATGAAATAAGGTACCAAAGCCTGTTACCAGAATTATGGCATAGCTTGTACCGTCCAAAAATGTGTCTCGTATTATGATACTTTAAGATAATCCATGATGAAACATGTATTTGAATAATAAACTTTTGTATTGAAAGTTATCGCATTTAGTTGGAATGTAGAAGAGATTAAAAGATAAAAGAAACTACATATTTTCCTCTATATTTCACGGTTATCGTGCGTAATTCTCTAAATCTGTTCGTGGGGGTATTTTGTATAGGTTTTCATGCCATGAGAAATATCAGAAAAATAATACTCTCTTCGTATGAGCCCATCTGTTGAGCAACTCTGCATTAAAGGCACAAGCTGCCATTTACACTGAAATTATTTCCACCAGCAGCCACGTATGATCAACCGGATCCTGGCACAAGTGAGTGGAAAAGCTGGGTGCCTGTGGAGAATTCAGTACCCAAGATGCGTAACATCTCACACACTCGCTATAGCATATACTTGAGAATGGTTATTCAGATTGTGGCTTATCAGCTATTACAGCCAAGCGAACAAGTAAGAATTCTGAGGCGGCATGCTATTGCATCACCATCTACTACCGAGGTCCTCCATTGATTTACCTTAACGACCGACTATTTCTTCGCATCGGCGACCGGTAGGACCCCTTGGCATGAGGGACCCGGGACGTGGGCACCTCTGGCCACCCCTTGCACCGCCACTCCTTCGTATTGAAAGAAGTTCATTATATTTTCACTTTTCTCGAATAATTTACGCAAATAGAGATTTATTACGCAAAATATTACAACTATTTGGCAATCTGTGAACAACAATTTCAAACATTTTTTCTTTACCCATCTATCGAAAATTACAAATAAATGGCCCTAACATAGTTTCCGTAGTTTTTATGTTTGTTATGACATGGAATTTAGTCCCATGAGCGAAACAAAGATTATACATAATAATTTGCCTCTGTAAGGTTCGGATAATTCAAAATAATATCGATTGTTTTAAAGCTAATCCAAAACAAAATTCTTTTTGTTTTGCCTTCGGAGAAACCTGAAATGCTGGAAATCTTATAATTTGACCCATCGTATAATTCGTGAAACTTCCACCTAAGATGCGATTCATAATTTTTACATACCGAGGCCAAACCTGATTTATAGGATTACAATCTTTTAATCTGTGCTCTAAATTATCAATTTTATGGAAATTTTTACATAAGTTGTTATATATAATTTATTTTTCAGTCAGATTGGCAAACATTGCATAAATCTGATGAATGATTTGGTAGGCCAATATGTGCAAACTCGGTTGATTTCGAAGTTCAGCCAAATGATGCCAAATTGCATTCCATTCTGGATGTAAATGCTTCTGTTGGACGATGTTGCTTCTGTTGGACGATGTTGGACGTATAAGAAAGATGTTGCTCCCATAAAAAGCTATACTGTTTTTTTGCAGTCCAATCTTGAAAAGGAAATTGTGCCTTTAGGGCGTGCGCGATTTCAATAAATGTTTTATTTAAATATGGCATGAGGCGGCCACAAGGATGAATGTTCAAAGACATATCTAAGTCAGTCCGGCGTAGCATTTCGTTCATCATTGGCGTAGAGAAAGAGTCAAGATATTGGTAGATCAGCTGCATGGTACGATTTAAAAGTAGACCCTCGTTTTGAACTTGTATGCTTTTCAATTGTTGACCTCCTTGATTCAATTGCAAGTGACAAGTATTCCTGTGAGTGCGAAAGACCATATTGGACCATAAAGTTCTTCCATTATATTTAGCCATAGTCTTGTTAGTCGTCCGTAATATCTGAAGTAAATGCGTACGTTGACTCTAAATATATATGATCAAAAATCTAGCTCGAGCTAGCAAAGTGGAGAAACAACCATTATTTTTTAACCTCCACTAATACTTTCAAGGTTAAATGTTGTTCATTCAGATTTATTGATGGTATTGCCCCCAAAATACCCAAATATTTTAGAGATTCCGTAACTTGACCGAATTTTGTACCTTTGTCTGTTATCTACTACTAACATTATAGTTTAATCCATATTCGTTTCAATATTGGAAGCCTTATAAAATAAATTCAATCGGACACGCGCATGTCCTTAGCCGATTGGGCAAACCATAAGGCGTCATCGCCATAGACTATTACTTTGAGGTTAACATTTTGATATTGAAGTCGGTGTTGAATTGATCAGATCGTAAACTATTGCAATAACTTTAAAAACGGTTCGTTTAGTTTAACTTGTCAAGAAAGACCTACTATGAAAACTGGAATTACTTGTTATCTTACGCTGTGTGTGTGTTTTTTTTTTACAGTACTATTATGATAATTAACGTCTGTGTTGTAACTCTTTGGTATGTTTTTTTCGTTTCTCACGCAATCTCTAACCGTTTCCCTCATCCAGGTTGGAAAACCTCCTACATTGGCACTTCCCTAGGTTGACAAGTCTGTTATTTAGCGTGCCAACTGGATTGCGTCATAGGTTCACCATGCCTGTTCAATTGATTAGGTTAAGTGTGTATGACTTAAAGCTTTAAAACATGATTTATCTACTCGCTTACTCTTTTCAACTCTGGTTATACAATATAGATGGCTCTCGATAATAGTAATTTGCATGAAATATATTACATTTTTATAAGAATGAGTACTTTATTATTCAATGCATTTATAGAATTAAGTATACTAAAGCCTGATAACAACAATTACCATAGCTTGTACCATCCAAAAATTGTTTATTACAATGTAAAGCCAATATAATCAATCACCATGTTAAATGATAATGCCTGTCTAATGATAATACAATTTCGCATTAAAATTATTGCATTTGGTTGGAATACTAAAGAGATTAAAAGTAATGAAAACCATATATTTTCTTGAACACTTCACAGTTTAATTTGTTTAATTCCGTGAATGTGTCTCTTGCGATATTTTGCATAGGTTACCACGCCATTCCAAGTTTCAGAAAGAAAAAATATGAAGTTTGTCTTTTTCCCATCTATTGGCCAAAATCTGCATTATAAATATAAGCTGCCATTGAAAATTGAATACATTTAATTATTATTTCATACCCTTCAAATTTCATCATGATATTCAAGCTCCAAAGTGCAACTTATCTAGTTGCTGAACCGATAACAAAAGAGGGACCACTCTTTTTGAGTGGAATTCAACCGGATAAAAGATAAAAACAAATTCCGCTCGAAGAAAAGATGGAATTCGGATAAAGTTTTCATCTTTTAAACACGAAAACGACGCATTAAAATGTTGGAAATTAAAAAAAAAAAAAGATTCATAAGCGAATATTGTTTCATAAGTAATCAGGTAATGTACGTATGAATGAAAGAGATTTCAAAAAATACTTAATCTTGGGGATATTTGAATCCTGTATCTCCCGGCCAGCTATGAAACGTCTTATCCGCTCAGCCAGCCGGCTATAACTGCGAAAGTACACCTTGTTTCTTTCGTCTCATCAGTTACTTGAGAAAAACGTTCAAAGATATCCTCTACATATCTTACTCCTGGCGTCTTCTGGTATATTTTTGTCACTAAGAAAATTTTTCATGCTTTCTGTTGTCGTTTTGAACTAAGCGCAATGCGATAAATTTCACAGTATGACTACGTCTTTTGATAACCTTCGCAATAACACATGGTAGAGAACAGATTTGACTACTAGCCTAGATGCATTGTGAATCACTTTAAGAAGATAAGAAATAACCCACTCTAAAAAAAAAATGAGAAATTGCTCTTTTAAGTTAGAAGAATAAATTACATCCGAAAGCATCGGAATTCCATCTATAAAAATCACATTTTTTTATCCAACGCCAGAGCGTTTCCTTGAAAATCTTAGGGGGCGGGGCTAGTTGATACATCAAACACATTCTTTTGCGGAACGATTAAAATATTAAAAAAGGGCGTGGTTGCTTAACAAACTGGGACAAATTACATAAATTTCTGTGAATTTGATGTACTTTTATCAGGAAAAGAAAACTGTCATTGCCCTGTTAAATGCTACTGATAACGTTTATAATCTGTCTTCATACGAAAAGTCGTCTTATTCGCGCTTATTTCTAACCACATTTACTCCCGAGAATGTTTGGGAAATCCCCTTCTTCCTTGGCTAATTTCTTGTGCATCCATTACATGATTGTTGAATATAAAGTATGGATAGAGTAGGCCCCAAGTCTTTGAGAGTGACATTATGACATTATTATTTCCAGAAATTAACGTTAATGTTAATGTTTGCAATAATCTATCAATTTCTCTATTTAAATCGATTCAACCAGACCAGTGTCGGTGTCGATTCTAGCCTACAGTTTCGGTTGCCAAACAAATATGTAATTTGACTCGACCTTCTTCTGATAGTCTTATCATTGTAGAATCGAAGCTCGCATCCTTGAAATTCAATCAGCGCATCATTTCACTTCTGTGTGGGAAGATTGCTATATTTGGGTGGATGTGTGTAATATGTCAGTGGAAACTACTTTAAAGGATTTCCTGCCTCATAAATAATTCTGGAACCCAATAAACATTTTTTAAAGCTCAGCTGCTTCTAGGCCCGATATTTTGGATTCCGCATTGTGCCGCTTGTGAGTCTGTCTCTCGCAAGCTAAATATTATATTGATATTAATAGACGAAAGTTTTCTTTTGTGTCTTTGCTATTTGGTTCATTCATTTCTTTACGAATTGAATCAATGTCTGTTTTTGCTATTGGCGGATTTTTTTTCTTTTACTTTTTTTTTGTAGAAAATATAAAAAGAGGAATTCATTTTCACGTGTTTCACGTTGCGTGAAACTTTTGAAAATGTCGTTAAGCATGACGTTTTTAAAAATGAATTTGGTTACATTGTGTTTCAGTCATTTTTTGCTATGTATAGCAAGAAAAGTTATAAATCTACTATCTTCTTTGTCAACTTGTTAGTGGTTTGCCTAAGCGGCAGGTCCTTTCAGGCCGTTTTATTTCTCTCCATTTTTCTACTTCTCCTAGCCACGATTGGACTAAATACACATGTCAGTGGAGAATCTTTATTGCACTATTTGTTTCTGGAAGCGGTAAAGAATTTTATTCGACAGGGTGATTCAAAAAGACGGGAAATTTTGAAAATTAAATAATTTTATAATTTTCTTGTATTAATGATTTACCGCGTTTAATTAGTAAAAACAATACCATTTTAGAATACATTTATTTTTTGAAGATGACCTCTTGCAGGTGAGCTCCTTCTCTACGCAAACATTCCTGCAGTCTCTTCGTTACATTGTTCATGGTTTGACGTAACATCTCAACTGGAATTTCGGCAGTTGCTGCTCGAATTTTGGCCTTCAATTCTTCCATTGTAGCAGGTCGACTAAGGAACACTTTGCTTTTAAGATGACCCCACAAAAAGAAATTACAAGCAGAAAATCTGGGAGGCCATTGAATGTCACCATTTTTCGAAATTACACGTTCCCCCAAACAATCGGCGTACAGCAGCCATCGATATTCGTGCTGTGTGGGACGTTGATCCATCTTGTTGAAACCAGGCTGTGTCAATAATGTGTGGAAATCTCTGTAGTTGTTGCACAACAAAGGTTTCAAGCATGACGACGTAACGATTCGATGTGACTGTAATCGCATGGCCATTCTCGTCTTCAAAAAAATAAGGGCCCATCACACCGTATGATGACATAGCACACCACACAGTAACTTTGTTGCTGTGCAATGGACGCTGGTGTAGCTCCATAGGATTGTCTTGTGTCCAATATCTAACATTTTGTTTGTTAATAAATCCACTGAGGTGGAAATGGGCTTCGTCTGACATCCACAGTTTGATAATAAACTCCTCGTCCTCGTTTATCTTTTGAAGCATTAATTCACAAAATTGTCGTCGCATAACATGGTCGTTGGGTTTCAGTTCCTGGACGATCTGCAACTTGTATGGATGGCATTGCAAGTCCTGTACTAATATTCTTCGAAAACTTGAACTATGCAACTGTACAGATGCTGAGTGACGACGGATTGACCGACGTGGACTTCTATGACTTCATCTCGAACAGCTTGAATATTGTCTGGTGTAGGAACAGTTCACACACGGCCTGAGGGTTTCTTTTTCATTGCCGAACCAGTTTGCTCGAAATTACGTATCCATATTTTAATTGCATGTGCTGATGGAACACGATCGTGGTGTCCTAAATTAAAATGACGCCGGAATTCTCTACGTGCCCCCTCCACACTGTCTTTGTTCTTGTAAAACGCTTTGATCGCGAACGCACGTTGCGCACCACTCCAAACATTCATGTTAACTAAATGGCAGGGTGTCGTTGACAGGCTGGCGTAATTTATTCAGTGTTACCAAACGCCCACTGTTGCCACAACTACTTTCAAAATTTTCCGTTTCTTTGAATCACCCTGTATTAATCTTTATTTTCTTAAACTTTTTGTGTATTTTTTTGTAACGAGTTGAATAATCCACATAGTGCCTAAGACGCTTTTGTCCTTTTATATGTTAAACCATCCCTATATTTTTAGGGGAGGTTTTCCGAGTTTCTGTGCGGGTATCAATTGTTTGCCCAGGTAAGAATCGGCTTCATGATTCCAGAGATTTCTGATGTGTTGGATGCGCTTTCATTGTACAAAGAAGTTGAGTTGGTGGTGTAGGTAGACTGCTAATTTATGGAAGTGAAAAAAATGTTTATTATTAGAATATATTTTATACTAGGTGTACCGGTTAATAATGCGGATTTGGAATCAAAGAAAACAAGATACGTTGAAGAGAGACATATCAAGTTCTTTATTCAATATAATGTCCATCACTAGCGACAGATTTGTCCCATCTCTCTGGTAATTTGTGGATACCATCCCAATAGAACTTTGTTGGTTTGGTGGCAAACCATTAACAGACCCACTTTTCCACTACGTACGTTGGAAAGTGCTGCCTAGACAGCGCGTGTGCCATCGATCGGAACAAATGATAACACGAAGAAGAAAGATCTGGTGAATACGGCGGATGTATTAATACATCCCAGGCAAGATCCATTAGCGGTCTTTAACTGGTTTTGATGCAAAGCAAAATCACTTTGCCTTGTCTTCTGGTCCATTGCGGTCGTTTGACAGTCAACGCGTGATGCAAATTGATTATTTATTATCAGTAGCTATCACTATTAAAGGCTTTATCGGGTTTTAGAAGTGCATAATGCAGCACATGCAACTGATCCCACCAAACACAGGGCATCGTCTTCTTGTCGAAGCGATTTGACCTTGCATTTGATGTTGATGGTTGACCTGGATCAACCCATGATTTTGTGCGTTTGGGTTTCTCAAAATACACCCAATTTTCATTGCTAATCACCAGTCGATGCAGAAAGGATTTTCCTTTTTGCTTTTGAAGCAAGAGTTCACTTATGATTTCTCTCTTGTCCATTTTTATTTCGGTCAGTCGATGTGGAACCCATTTTTCTTCCTTTAAAATTTTTCCCATTGCTTGTAAATTGTTTGCTGAGCAACGTTTACCGGTAATAATTCTACACGTTGCTTCTGAGTTTGACATGCATCTTTCTCCAACAATGTTTTCAATTGTTGGTCTTCAAACTTTTTGATTGACCGCGTTTATTGCCTTTAACATCGAAACCACCACTTTTAAAGCGTTTAAACCAGCGTTCCAGAGGAGGTTCTAGGCAGGGGCGAAGGGGGGGGGGCCTTGGCCCTCCCAGTTTTTTGCAGTGAAGATAAACTAATATTCTCAATTGTCTTGAAATATTTAGTATAATTAATATTTATTTTGCAAGAAGTTTAATGTTATCGATTCTTGAACATGAAATGAAGGTGTACGTACCATGATAAGCTTCTTCTATAAACATGGGGTGGAAGAAGGAGTCACAGTGTATGTTAGAAACCGCATTTTGTCGAGTTTTAAACGATTGTTTAATTTCTTAGAACAAGTTTCAAGTAGTTATTTTATTATTTTTTGGTTATGTAACAGTATTTTTTGTTTTTTAAAAACTTTTAGAAGCCTTCACTATCAACAACGTTGTAACAAAGGGAAGACCACATCATCTAAAAATTTAATTTATTGCTTATAGGCAATGCGGTGTTATTTCGAAATTATGCCACCAGTAGCTTATACCGAAAACGACAAAACGCTAATCGTTGTCCGACTTACTTCTTACTATAAAAATACTATAGGAAATTCTAGTCCAACCTACAAATGAAAAGTAGAAATCTTTGTTGCTGTTCTTTTAAAATCATCTTATTTAGGTCTAAGTTGGTGTTGAATTATACAATATATCCAGTGTGGTATTTATAGATTTTTAAGTGTGTGTGCAGAGGGAGGGACTCTTAATGCCGTTTTATGTAGTGTAAAATCCAATCAAGTCATTGTATCCAGTGTAAATTTGTCAGTTAACTATAAGTTATCCTCTGTAAATTCCATGCACTGATGAAAAATATTAAGATGTTCACTTTTTTGCTTCAACTAATTATTTTTTTCTTACCCTGAAAAAGGTTTTAAACGTACATATTTCCTTCATAGATATACCTGAGGAGAATTAATATGCAGTTATAAAAAAATGACTGAAAATGGCTAATGTGTATCACACCCACCAACACAAACAAACATTTGTTGGGTCATTGTCTGAGAGGAGCTTGTACTGAAAAACGCATTGGAACAAATGATGGGAAGGCAAAAGAGGAAAGAAAGAGAATGTAGATTATGGACAGCATCAAAATAAGAACACTTTATATATATATATATATATATATATATATATATATATATATATATATACATATATTAAGAATATCTACAACATGAATCGTTTGAAATAAAGGCTAGGAAGTAAGTTGTAGCAAGACGCCATCAACGGAAAGATGGCAGGCTAAGTATAATTAAATATCAACCCAAAAGAATAATACAATTTTTATGTGTTTTCATAATGAAGATAGAGAAAACTAATTAAGTATTAAATTTGTTTAAGTATTGTTGTTAAAATAAATATTTAGAAATATCTGTGTTTTAAGATTTCTGAATTATGTATGTTCGCTTGTAGCCAAAATTGTACAGAATCTGATAGAGTAGGGTGACTGTTACGGTTCGTTACGGTCCTCGGAAATAGGAAAGTTACATAACTATTATGCGTGTACTGTATTATGTCTAAGGAGTAATTCATTGGGGGAAAATAAAACTATATCATGGACTATTCAAGCGATGTTGCAACACTGTCATCCTAAGATCTTAAATATTTATAAATGAAAATAGACCGAAATAAGAGCTATTTACATGTATAGTTAGTATTAATAACTAATGCCATACGGTATTTCTTTATGTTATGCTGCAAGTATTTAGTTGAAAAATTGAACGATTTGCAGAGAAAATTGTCAAAGCGGATCTATCGAGTTGATCAGACACTATTACTTGTGTAGTCTTTGTTCATGAATATCTATGTAATGTATCGCTAACTACTATTGATTTGACAGATAATTAAACCTCTATGTTGAATAAAACTCTTTTATGAACGGTTATGGAAAAACAGTTAAGTCAATTTTCTGGCTTCATTCAATTCGGGATAATCAGAGCTATCTTGTACAGGTATGAATGATATGGAGAAATACTGACAAAGAGCTATTTGCACCCAATGTTTTGTAGTGATTCTGAATTAAATTTTTGTTTATCTGGTTATTTAAACACTTACCTCAATCCCTTCCCCCCTCAACCTTCAATAGTATTATAATTCTGATACGGTCAAATCCTCACTACATCATAGCACTAGTTTCCTGCTCGTCTCGAGGGAGACATACTGTATCTGTCTTGAGACGTGCATCTGATCTTAAAATTCAATACTGTAAATAAACAGATTGAAAGCTTATAATATCGTCACCTCCAAATAACAATTCGCATGTCAGCTCCATGGTAAAACAGAAATTTTGATATTCTAATGTTTTATAATAACGCTGCTGTCAAACTTGTTGTTCTCTTAATTATAAGAAACAGTCAATTAACTGAAAAATTAGCGATTCGTGATGCATACCCCTGACTTTTCTCTACGCTTCTCTTGATTTCAGATATGTTTTGTTTGTTTTATTGTCAGTTTCATGGTATTTAGGGATTCTTCTCGATTTAGAGAAACACATTCTGCCATTTTCTTTTTGTAATTGGAGAAACTTTCAAGAAATATTTTATAAAAATACTCTTAAGAAAAGACGTAAATTAATGAAACGGCTTGGCACACTATTTTGTTAGCTCCAGAACCCAAATTTGTCAGCTCCATGGCTAGTTTCGTCAACTCCATACAATGTAAACCCAATATAGATATCAAAATCACAAAATATACAGAAATTGGACCTCTCCAGTAACTGGTAGCTTTTCAGTGCGTAATCTGATTTATAATAATACAAGAGAAACTTGTTGGGTTTCTTAAAATTTTATATTTTAATAATAATAATACTAATAATAATAATAATAATAATAATAATAATAATAATAATATTTCTTTATCTTCTTCATCTCAAATAGACATTTAGTTAGATTTCATCATAATAGGAGGAAGGAGTGTTTTTTTGAGAGCTATGTTTGACTAGTTATGTACCGAGACTTTTCAATTCGTAGTAGTTGGGGAACTCAACTTAAAGATACAGAATCCATATAGAAAATATATTTAGATTTAATGACGAGAGGCTATAGCCAGTACGATACCATCCGAGAGCACAGGAGGGCTCAAAAAGTTACTTTCATCAAATGTTGTAAATATCCCAAAATCCCTCGTTCATTATGATGATAATTTGTATTGTACTGGAAGAGGCTTGAGTAAGATGTACAGATAGCCGTTTCTCATTGCCTTCCATTAAATGGAGATGACGTTCTAGAGCCCTTTTTATGCACTCGACATCTGTCGTGCTTTCGAAAATTTAGTATCTGTGTTGTCATTGCCTCTTCGTAAAGAGGGTCGATCCAGGGTTTCCGCCAGGATTTTCAGTTTGAGTGGTGTAAATTGAAAATTGGAAGGGTGTAAGTGAAGTTTTGTACGGTTTCAATAAATTTTTCACAGAAAAAAATAAATTTTGGGGGTGTTGTCTAGACGTTGAGGGATTAACACCCCCCACAAGGGGGGGAGCTGGCTGAATCATTGGGTCGATCCGTTCGTGATTTATTTTGCGTATCGATGCATTCCAGTGAAAAGGCTCAACCCAACAATTCTGGAAGATTTGTAGATGGGGTATTTATTAATCAATCTCCGGAGTTCTTTTCTATAGTATTACATACTTCGAGAGAACGTATGTTCATACAATATTACGGAACGCGTGAATCTGCATAAGGCCCTTAAAAATGAGGCCTAACATTTAAAGTTGATTCAGAACCACTAAGTTGAATATGATCACCGGGACTCGAACATGAAAACATTTGATTAACAAGCAGCGAGCAAAAACCACGTATCTATGAAGAAAGTTCATCTTAAAATGCCTATTAAGTGATGGAATGGAAGTGGGATGATTTTTCTGTGCGTAGTCTATGTTAAATTCATATCACGTCATCAGAACTGCTAACCTATACAAATAATTGATTACAGCTGTTCATTACTGACATAACAATTGAGATTAACAATGTAGTTTATTTATATATTTACTACCCTGTAGCACCTGGGCTTGCTTGAATATATGTAAATATATTCTGGTATGACTTGTACTTAATCTATATTGTGACAGATTTGACCATAGTGCTATGCAAAATCTCACAAGTCGTTGGTGCTTGAGCTTCTTTGCCAGCTACTCCCACAGATGCTCGAATAAATATGGAGACCGACGGGTCGAAAAATAGTGGACTTTCGGATTTAAAGCCCGAGCTGAGTGCAGGTGGCACGAATTATCCCGATAAAAGTATAGATTCGTGTAGACCCAACAAAATACTTCACATGAGGTGACTGGATTCTTCTAACCATACTCTCTACCGTCGCCTTCCCGTATTAGCCAAAAGGGCAAATTAAATACCACTGGATAAGCATTATGACGCCATCAGCGTTCGTATTGAACTCATCCATGAAGTATAGATAATTCCACAATTCTATTCCGCGTAATTTCTTGACGCTCGTCATGCGCATTGGATTCGACAATTCCACGGTTCTCTTCTGCGTACATTCTAGCCCGGTCGTCATACGTGCTGGATACGTCATTAAACCCGATGTGTCAGCAATACATGACTGCCCACTCTTTCCTGTGGTAACAGCAAATAACTCCGCCTATCTTGGGATGTTATTAGCTAAGTAACACCGAGAATATGGTGGACTTGCATTGCTGACAAAATATTTCGGATGTAAGAATCTTTCTTACTCTCAGATAGTTACTGCTTCTGGGAAGAACATATCTTATTGAATCTTCAATACGAAACCGGATATATGAATGAATCTTGCTAAGTTGGTATACTACAGAATATGCAGGCATGTCTTTCAAGTACCTGCAATGAAAAATAAATTAATTTCAATTTGTCATAGCTTTTGCAGCAAATATTGATACAACGAATGCGACTAGTTGAAGACAATAATTGATGGAAATCTTAACGGTTGGGCAAGTAAGTAATTGTACTTTGGAACTTGCGTATCATGATCAGGTTTCTCTTAAAAATATGAAAATATAAATTATTACATTGACTACGAATTGGAAATAATTTCAGTGTAAATGGCATCTTCTACTTTTAATGCAGACTTTGGTCAACAGATGGACGATGCAAAACTTTGTAGTTTTCTTTCTGAAACACGTCATGGCGTGGTAATCTATACAAAAGAACACCAGCAATAAATTAAAGAAATTACACAAGTTAATCGTAAAGTGTACAGGAAAGTAAGTAGGTTCCTTTCTCTTTTAATCGATTCCACATTCCATCTAAATGCAATTGTTTTTAATACAAAATTATATTATCAAAAGCCATGTATTAACAAAGGTGTAAGTAATTACACTACTCAACAAGATTTTGGTACAGAAATTAGAATACCTGATTCTAATAGAACTTTTCACGTAGAATTCAAATATGTAATCAGTTTTTCTCCATCACCCAACCTTTTTCCGTGACACCCACGTGACCTTGAAAAATGGGTTATTTTCAGAAATTTGTTATTTACGTGCAGATAATCACATATAACTTCCACGGTAATTACAATGTAAGCACGGTTTATATCTCATTGGATTTGCAATGAAACACACTTTACAATGGTGTATACACTGTGTCGCAATTTTTTATATGAGGGAATTTCTAGAGGGATTTTTTGGGAAATTCGCTCCAAAAAGTAGTTTATAAGAAAATTTTTGTTTCATGTCACTATTCATACAGCGATAGAGAAACTGGAATTGCACCAAAACATAGATTTATGTCCACTCAATAGATCATGTTAATTTCATGTGAATCACGTTATTCTATCTAGAGATATAAATAGTTGTTTCTATTTACAGGTTTAAATGCAAGGCGTTCAGCAAAGATAGAAACCTAACGTTAACGTATTGTTGTCGGCACATACATTGACACACAGGTACAAGCACAAATACACACAACCACACACAATGCAAGATTGCTTTCTGTGGAAAATTAGTTAATTTTTACGATTTTGACCTGCCAACAATGAATTAGAAAATCTGGAAAGTACAGCGAAAAAAGTACTTCGCATTATCACTTCCAAGACAAGACAGTTAGTATCGCGTGGTGATGCACTGAGTTAGATTGCGTTCTGTGCTGCTTTGTGAATTATGAAGTGTAGGTTCGTGTGTGTATGTGTGCGATACCGTACAGGATACAAGATTCCAAGGAAGTGTGTAAATCACCCGGACAATTTTTGTTATGTATGTGGGGAGCTGACATTTAAATCGCAACGTCGATGTTTCACTCCACTTGTGAGGAGGTGTTATCAGTTATATTTTGGTTGCAGCGTAGGAGACCAAGATAAGAACTGGGCTCCTCACTACCTTTGTTGTACTTGCGTGAAACGTCTGACTGGGTGGGCAAATGGTGAACGTAACATGAACTTCGGGTACCCATGATCTGGAGGGAACCAAAAGATCATTCTTCGGACCGCTACTTTTGTATGAGAGAGGTAGAAGGAATAACCAGTAAATCTGAGCACACAGTGCAGTACCTTAATTTGCCATCAGCAATTAGGCCAGTTCCACACAATGCAGAATTACCAGTACCACAACCTCCAGCTCATCTTACTGTAGATGAAGATTACGTACTTGAGGCAACTGCTGAAGTACAACATGAAGAGGAAGATGATCCTACATACTGTATGTAGGAAGCACATCTACATTAGAGCCCCATCTGATAACTCAGGGTGAACTAAATGACCTTGTTCGGGATTTAAAACTCTCCAAAATACAGGCAGAACTTCTTGCTTCTAGACTTAAAGGCTGGAATCTGCTCCATCGTGACACTAAAGTCTGTGTTTTTCGAAACCGTCATGAGTAGATGTGGGCCTAGAACTAGGGTACCGTCGTTTTCAATGGATGAAAATACGATGTTCACCTGTCATGTAGGATTATTGTACACAATGGAGAGATTAATGATGTGAGGATGATAAATGGTCCTGCTTGACGTTTTAATCGGCTTATCTCGTCACTTTTGACAGGTGCTGTCAGTTTGACATGAACAAAGCGGTGCCGCTACAATGGTGGGTGACGATATACTAGGGCATAGAAGACTTTACAATGTTTTGTTGAACAAAGGAATTTTACCATCTTTCTTCTACTTGGTTTAATGCCTTCTATTCATTGGGAAATGCTATATGGTCGTACGTGAAGGTGTAATCGGCTTATCTGCTCACTTGCGACAAGGCAGTCAGTTGACCACGACGAAAGGCAGATGAAGAGAGATTGCGATAGGTTTTGTAAAGATTAATGTTACAATGGGTTCGTTAGATGCTAGCATTGGTTGATGGATGATGTCCATGTACCTGTAAGACATGAATACAACTAGACGTGACCTTAGAATGAGACGAATACTTTAATATCAGACATTGAGAATGACGAATGGTTTATTGGGTGCGTTATCTGGACAAAGCGGTGTTAGGAAGGCAGTTGTGTTTGAAAAGGACATGAGCTTCAATGACAAGATTAAGGTCTCAGAGGAGAATTAATGTTTCGGATGAAATATGACAATGCGAACGACTCATGGTTTAGGAAAGGATGTAAGAACGGGTTTTAATTTAACTGAGCGCTTTGAATTTCTATAGAATGATAGAACGATTGTCAGAGGGGCAAGTGACAAGGCTTGACGGATGAAGCATGTACGTATGATTTTGACTTGTTATAGAACTAGGCATGAAAAGGTGGATAATAAAGATTTGAAAGAACGCTTTGAATCTCTGCTTGAACAATGGTAGAAGGAAAAGGCGAGCCCAATCTGTGCGTGCCTTTTGAAATAGAGAAATGGATAATCCTTTAAAAGACGATGTCTACCTGACATGTAAGAATATTGCACACAATGTGAGGATTTATGATGTGGGACTAATAAATGATTCTGCGTGACGGTTGAATGGGCTAAGCTTGTGACTTTTAACAGTAGCTGTCAGCAGTATTGTTAAGAGTAGTATGATGGATGACACAGTTGAAGATGCGTAACAATACATGATGTTAAGAAGCTACCAACCATAACGGTTGGTCATGGTATATAATGGAATGACAGATGATTTGAAAATACTGGTGTTATCAAGCATATTCAATGCCTACAATTGTCACGTATGGTAGGTCTAGAAGCGATGTCAGTTAGGATGATAATCCATCATGCAATTCTAAGAGCGGTACCTCTCTTTAGAAAGATGGTCGTAGAGACGGCTTCTCTGTGGTGCACAAAACGATTTCTTTAAAAAAAAAAAAA
>JAGDQP010006958.1:0-69651 GCA_022664845.1 Lepisma saccharinum | reverse complement strand
TTTTTTTTTTTTTTTTTTTTTTTACAAAAAATGATTTTTCACTCGTAACAAAAACACACTATGACAGGTAATGGCCAGGAATGTTTCAATGCAAAAGCACACATAATCCATAAGTTATAATGAGTTTTAAAATATGAAATACGAAAGATTTAGACTTTAAATTGTGTTTGACGAGAAATCACCTTTCATGGACATCTTCCCTTATTTCCTTGTACTCTTCAATTGTGTGCAGAAGGAACTAATCATCAATCAATCACCGTCTTTAATTATAAAAAACCTCCAACTGCACTGTGGGTGAGTAATAATCTAAAACTGAAAGAAGACTTGGTGTTGGATTTCTTCATTAATCCATCAACAAACAGCATTGGTCACATTTCAAGTGGAAAATGCTCTTTCTAGCTCGAGTAGCGGAAAGTCAAGAAATACCGACAACACTTTTTCACTCATTTACAAGATGGCAGCACAATGCTGTCCAAAGTCTTGTATTTAGATTACTATTGACGTGCTAATATATAATAAACCTTAAAATGACCCGATTTACCCTGTGACTCGAATTCCCCCCGTGTACCATAATAATTTATTTCTTTGCATGATGAAAATAATTCATTAAAAATAAATTTGATAGAAATTTGGAAAATATTTTATTCGTAAATCACTCTTTAGAAACTAAATTACACAAAAAGTGAATGTCTTTGGCATTTTGAGATATCTTTCGCTCTTCTGAAATGAATGAACTATTGATCACTTTATGCATACTCTGCTTATCACTTTTTTAACGCGTATTGAACACTTTCTGTCAGAAGATGCAGTGTAGCAATAAGCGGTTTTATGATACTAGAAATAAAGTAAATGTTGACTAGAGCAGGGAATAGAACCTTGGACGTCTCGGAAATTGACTTGACCAACGAAGCTACGAATATTACAATAAATTTGTAACATTTTTCGCTACATATTGAAGAAGATCAATGTGAAAATGACAATGCCAAAGTTCACAAACATTCATTTTTACAAAGTAGTTTGGCAACACTAACAGCTGGAGTGCTTAGGGACGGGAAGCCCCACAGTACTTATGTATTAAGTCGCATTATGTTTATGCCAAGTTCGGTACGGCTAGGTATAAAGATACGGAAGCAAATTTAAAAAATGATTATTTGATTTCTAAAATAGATGGCAACACTGACAACTATAGCGCATGATAGTGACAGCTCCGGCGGCATTGAGCCACTTCTCTTCCCTCTCTTGCTTTGAACTTAGGTTTAGCTGCGTCCAACGTAATCGAAACAATTTGAAAAATTGAATTGTATAGAATAGGTTGGTAACATTGACAACCAGTATGCTCAAAACGGGAACACCCACAGTATCTTTCTATTGTGTAGAATAATGTTTATGTCAATTTTGGTACTGATAGAACTAACGGAATGGAATTTAAAAAATGAATTTATAAATAATTTATTATTAAGGAAATGTTTTTTGCTCGAACAAAAATTCTGGTGCGAAAATATGCTTTTCCTGAAAAATGTAAAACGCTGACATCAGAAAAGACGATGCGTGAAGGGAGTGAGACAAAATATTGAATAGAAGTAACGTGGATGCTGCGCTACCGGATACGTGAAATGAGAATCATGGCAGCCATCTTGGAAATTGTTCGAGAATTTGTAACGAAAAGTGGGTCAAGTGACATATCGTTTTAGGCTAGCTTGTTTCACGAATTCTAAATCTGAAGTAAGTTTTTACCTACCTTTATTCGTTTAAGAGATAGGGACCCTCAATATTTGGATTTTACGTTCTATAACATGTGCGCAAATCGGTACACATTTGCGGGAACACACAAACCTAGTATTTTTCTCAAATCTTTATGGGCCCTGCGAAACACATTGGATTCAACAGGCGCGCAGGTATGATAGATTCTGTTATTGTATATGGTGTAGCTCGTTGATTTTTCACGGTGTTAGTCAAGGTAGAAAGCTCTCTTCAGGTAGTTCCAAAGATAGAAATCAAGGGTCGTGAAATCAAGTGAAGAAGTGACACACTCGGCGAACCCTTGCTCACTGCTCCATCACCCGGCTAATCTTGCACGTCATAAGCGTAATGGGAAGCGCGCCATCTTGCTGGGAAAGACAAAAATTCATCAGAATTCAGGGTTCTTCCCGCCTCGGTGGCCTCAACAGTGATCGATCCATTGAGAGGTCCCTCATTCACCCGATCTGATGCGCCTTAATTTCCATTTCTGACTCTCATGACTTGCATCTGTGTCACTGGCCGAGATAGAGGGAAGACAGGATAGAAAAATAAATTTGACCTGGCCTTATTCAAATTACCATCCCAGCATGCGCCTGGTGTGATCGAAAGAAATCTTGAAAATTTCGGTTAGGATGGCCAGAACTTGGAATCAAGACCGGGTTGGTGTATAGTGAAAAAATCAACGAGCTACATACACCACCTTCAGAAAATAGTAATTTGAATTTGAATTTTATTTTAAGGCATATACGCATCTTAAGCTCAAGTCGCCAGAAAATATACAAGTGTGAACATCTTAAGGTCCTTCAATCCTCCTCACACCTATTTCGTAGGAAAATATGATTAGTGTTTTGTCCAGAGGCAGGTGTATGATACGAAGCTCTCTGGGCTACGTAAACTGATGGAAATTTGCCACTGCCCTCCACCGAATGAAGATGAAGATCAAAGGATATTATTTACAATTTTAAATGCACGACGAGTGGCTTGTGTCCCGACCAGGAATCGTATCCTGGACTTTACTTTTAAACAAGAACCGTTTTCATCAAATATCTCTTTGGTTCACCGAATTTCAGCTTTTTAATTTCATTTTTTGGATTCTGCAGCAAGACAGTGTAAGGTAAAAAATCAACGACCTAGATCATAGTGAAAAATCAACGCGCTGCACACCTTCAGCAAGGGATTCAAGCATACCTGCGCCTCTCTTGAACCCTATGTGTTTCAAATGATCTATAAGGATTTGAGAAAATTAGTGGGTTTGAGTGTCCATCCAAGTGTATACCATTTTACGCACATGTAGAACGTACAATCTCAATATTTAGGGATCCTATGTCCTAAACGAATAAAGGTAGATAAAAACTGACTTCAAATTTGGATTTCTTGAAACAAGCTAGCCTAAAACGATATGTCACATGACCCACTTTTCATTACAAATTCTCGAACAATTTCCAAGATGGCGACTTTCAAGATGGCTGCCATGATTCCCATCTCCCGCATCTGGTAGCGCAGCATCTTCCTTACTTCCATTCAATATTTTGTCTCACTCCCTTCACCCGTTTACGACTTACAAGATTGTTTCCAGTCTTTAGTACTATGCAGTATTCGAGTTGTCATCGGTCAGTTTGGAGAGGAAGATGGCAATTCACAGACAAATGATCGTCCATTCTGATGTCAGCGTAACACATTCTTCAGGAAGAACATATTTTCACGCCAGAATTTTTGTTCGAGCAAAAAACATTCCCTTGTGAGTCGCTGCATGTATCAAGACAGTTCTGGTAGCTTTGAACTAGTTAAGCATGACATCTTGTTGTTCATAATAGAATGTTTGTGGACACGGATTGGCAACACTGACTACAGAGTGTTTGAGGATGGGACAACCCAAGAGTATGCTTTCTATTGTGCCGAATAATGTACATGCTAAGTTTGGCACTGCTACGATTAACATATTGGAAGCAATTTGAAAAAGTATTTTATAAGTTGGCAACACTGGCAACTATTGTGCTGGGGGACGTGAACCCCCTAAGTATTTTTCTATTATGTCGAATAATGTTTATACCAAGCTTGGTTCAAATAGGTATAACGGAATAGAAGCATTTTAAAAATTGTTTTAATGAGTTAGCAACACTGAACCGCTGCAACAATGAAAACGGTTCCGGTGGCTCAGAGCTTTTCAAGAACACTTCAAGCACCTCTCTACACCTTGTGGCTCCTGACATTTAATCTCTGAACACAGACGGACTGAGCGGAATTATTTCGGTTCCTTTATCAATAGCTTCTCTACCAATGTACCTAAAAAGTAATTCATTGATTACCTAAAAAGGTATTCAAAAGTCACCTTCTGATACATATGATACATTTCCCGCACTTCTGGTACACGTCACTTAATTCTGTAGCTCAAAAGAAAGATATTTTCTGTCACAAAGGTGTTACATAATTATTGTTTATATGTGCAAAATTTGGTAATATTTTGTATCCTGAGTTGGAAACACTGATATTTCTCAAGTGAATGAAAAGTGTTTTGAGAGAGAGGGATAGAGTATCTCAATACGTTTGATCTTTTTCTTCTTTTTCTTCGTTTCAAAAGAAAGAAGGATATGGCAAGAAAGGACAAAAAGAAGTTAAAGAAAAGGACAGCCAAAAAAACGCCATAACTTCATTCCTGAAAGGAAATTATCTACAAAATATATATATTCTTACTTCTTTCTCACTATTCAAAGCCTGTACTGTATGTGAATACAGAGCGCTAACACTCTTTCACTCGAAGTGGTTCAGTTCAGTTAAGCCCCGCCCCCTTCTCTTTCTCTCTCTTTTCTTCTTGAAAGAACGTGAATAGATAGATCTCGAGAATATTCGGGGGTGAATATCTTCTGGCCATACATTTGCATGTGGAAAGGTGGACGACCAAAGGGTGCAGGGAAAATTGGGTGGTGAGAAATAGAAGGACAAGTGTTGCCACTGTCCGACTACTTTTGTTCTCTGCTACTGGTATTTGAAAAACAAAAAAAAATCACCTTTGGATAAAGTTGCATAAAGTTAAATGCGTTCAGCTGGCAATTCCCTCTCGTTTCCCACTTTCTGTTTTGACTTTGGTTTCGGATAAGCAAATAAGAGTAAAGAGAAGTACGAAAAATATCGCCCATTTTTTCTTATATGCTCATAAATCTATTGTAATGCCCTCCAACCCTCCCATTTTTAACATTTTTAAAAATATTTCAAAAGCTAAGAGTATTATAAAAAATGTATTTTCATACCGCACTAGAACTTACAAATTACTATGAAATGTAGTGGACAGCGATCTTGAGATCTTGTCCATTAATGAGTGATACGTTTTCAAAGATTATGACGTTATTATTTAATTGAAACCAGAGCACTCATCAATCGACAAGATTTCGAGATCGCTGTCCATTGCATTTCATAGTAATTTCTAAGTTCTAGGGAACTATGAATTTATATTTTTGATAGTACTCTTAATTTTTGAAATATTTTGAAAAATGTTAAAAATGGGGGGACTGGAGCCGTCTTAAAGAACAAATATGTTATGACCCGACAGTAGTTTCGTCCATACAACACGAGAAATAATGTTTCATTTTAGTATTAGGTGTGTGTGTGTGTGTGTTAAAGAATAGCGGCAGGTCGTAGCTTCCTCTCCCATGACTTTGCTGTTCAGGGAATCCCGGGGGCTAGTTTTCCAACCTGAACTTATAGGAAAGAGGGAGGAAATTGGCCGCGATATAAAGCGTATATCACAAGGGGCGGGGGGCCGAAACTTTCATTCTCGCGAGAACTGCAGAGGAGGACGTAACTACCATTACCAGCAACGGGCCAGTCCAGCGAGAGGCCATCGATGCAGACTGGAGGCAAAGGTAGCTGTACATAAGAGTAGAATAAGATTTTGGAGTGGGAGTTCATTTGATCAAATCCCGAAAAGTATTTCAATGTCGGTCGTATTTAACTGTTGCTTAAATTTAAGACAAAATATTTCAAACTTGGGAAATGATTGGAGAACAGCGTAATTTGAATTTACTTTGCTTTTCGAGACTGCTAGGAGTAAAAATTTGTTTGCAACTAAATATAACTGGGTGGTAGCTGAACCGATTTTGATGGAATCTGATTATTAAGAATGGAGTGCTATCACGACTATTGCCGTCAGGGAAGTGCGATTTCAACTCAATAAACAATACCCAGGTGACCCTTAAAGTTTGTTGCGCGGACTTCTATTGTCGAAGTCTGTGTGGGAGTAAATTTGAATCTCTCCAAATGGCCCAAATGGAAATTGCTAACATTAAATAAACAGTGAAATGATTGGGAAGAATTATATTTGTATTTTAGAAAGTAACTTGTAATGGGAAGGGGCACTAATCTGGTTGATTGTAGTCTGTAGACTGGGAGAAGTTCATTGCTTTTGAATACAGACAAAACCCAGACTGCCCAATTAAGTTAGCACAGAAAATCGATTGCAGATTTTCTGTGGTTAAGGAGAACTTCGTAATACCAACCCTCTGTCCTCAAGGAGAAATTAACGGAGAGGAAATAGAGAATTTTATTAACTGATTTTTGAGCATTAGATAGTTTTGTTACGAGAAGAGATGGTTGTCAATATATGGCCGCCTCACAGTCTGCGCGCAACAAAAGATTTCATTAGGCCCAGGTGTGTTGTGTGACCAGGGCGACCACCAAATTGGTGTAGGCAGCCTGCGAGAGAGGAGAAAAGATAAATTCGCTTAGGCTCCCAGAGACTATTGTCGTCTTTGGTTTTAGGTTGCGTGAGAAACTATTGCCGTTTCTCAAACTTGCCAGACACCTATTGTCGGTATCTGGATAGACGATTAAACTTGGTGTGACTATTGTCGTCGCACTGGGTTGGGGGAGCGGATTGACTGGAATTTGGGTGGTGCAAAGAAAAAATTAGAGATTCTTTCAAAGACACGTAATATTACTTCAAGGCTTTGCAGGGAGAAAATTCAAATTCAAATAAACGTATGATATTCAACTGTTAAACAATGCTTTTGATTAGTATTGACCTGATCCAAGGCCCTCACTAGTATTCATTGGTATCTTGAAATTTTAATATATGCAGCTAGAAAGTTAGTGTTATTTTGATCTCTCTGGTAATGATTCTGATGAAACCCTGCTCTGATTCGTGGAGTATTGAATCAGGGAATCCGTTAGGTAAACGAATATGTTCTTGGCGGGATTGCATACTCTCAGAATTGTAAGGGGAGCGCTATGAACCTGTTGATATTGCATTAGTTAAAAAAATTGCATTGCTGATCAGCTGGCGCCTGGAAACTATCATTGGAATATTTGCTTCACTCATTGTGGTAATATAGTGATTGCTTCTGTGCTGATCCAGGAGTGGAGAGAGTTATTCTCGCGAAGGTAGGAGCGTCGGAAAGCGTCATCCTTCGTATTTTCTTTATATTAAATCTTCCGTAAGGTTCAGACTGAATATTGAGCTCCAGAGCCGAGGTGTGTGCAATATGTGAACCATAGCCATAACATCAGAACAAGACAGAAATGTCTCTTTGAAAAAAAAATGGACCAAATTTCACCTACCATCTGCTGTCACATAAAAGCTACAATGAATGAAATATGTTTTCTTTTAAAGAGGGATACTATGAGGGATACTATGAACAATTATACCCGTAATTATGGAGTGTCACTTTTCTAAACTAAAGAAAAAGCTATTAACAACAAGAACTGTAATTCACAATAAGTTCAAAAGACGAAACCAGGAGAAAATTTAGATTTTATCTTTGAACTACTCTCTAGTTATTGCATCCAAATTTCACAGGAGGAAGTGCATCTTTTGCTTCTTTACCAACACAGTTTTCATGGAACCAAATGTGACATTTTCTGCATGAAACCCACCTTTCATCCTTGTTTTCTTGGAAATATAATATTTCACTAATGGGACACTCTGTATCATAATAATTGATAAATTCTATACTTGCTGATGTATAACTACAAACTACAGTGGTCATATTCTTGGTTGTCGCTGCTTGAAAAATAAAGTTCTCTAGTTTTGCTTCTACGAAGGTGCGTATTCGTCTCTTTAGGAATTTCTCTCGCGCTGTTAGATATGACAATGTCGTTGTCAAATAGCAAATATATTACTCGGTATTCACAGGAGTACGATTTTTCAATTCACTTTCTTCATACATCGTGTTAAATTTAGGGACTGGAAATTTTGGCCCCATCAGGTGAGATCTTGACTGAGTTTTTCCTCAGTCACACCGGGCAAATACCTGGATGGCACCTTCAACATAGGCCCCGGCCGACACCTTCCCGAATCCTTTCCCCTTCCCCTTATCCCGGCCTGAACCTTAGATGCCTGAAGACCATAAATAAAAGTTTTTAAAAAATCCATCAGGTGAGCGAAATTAGGACTCCCCTGACACTGTAAACTATGATTTTTCCCACAGCAGCGCAAAGCTTTTTCCCGCCAAAGTGTCAGTGAATATTATCGTTCAATTACCACTAACTGAATATTTGACAATTTCGGCAACGAAAATCCCGATGGTAAAAGTTGCGACAATTCCAATCAGCTGTTCTTGATAGTTATTTCTGAAACATGACTGTCCTACTGTCCCATCTGTCCTATTGTCCTACTGTCCTACTAATTGACTATCCTACTGTAACCTAAATAACCTAACGTAACCAAATCTTATCTAATAACGAGTAGATTCAACCGCTGTGGTCAAAATTGTCACTTAACCGTGTAGCTAAAGGGACATGTCCATTGATCTGATATGTAAGGATACCAACAGGAAAAATACATTAAAAGTTAACCAGAGACAGAGAAATTAATCTAAGGCTACTACTGACCGAGAAATACATGGAAGGTTAAATACTACCTGAGATATGCTATGTGATCAAAAATATCCGGACACCACGCGAAACGTGGGTTAATCGTAAAGCACGACCCAGTATTGCCATCTATCTCGTGTAACACATGGTCAGCGATCGCAGAAGCCAACAGAACAGCGCGAGGCAGCAGAATGGGTCGGTCTGAGGAAGTCACGGACATTCAACGTGGTCATGTGATTGAGTGCTACTCGTGTAAGAAGTCTGAGCACGAGATTTTAACCCACCTGAACATCCCTAGATCTACTGTTTCCGATGTTATCGTAAAGTGGAAATGGAGGGATGTGTACAACCGAACAGCTTAGAAGCTGACCTTCCATGTTGACCTCCAACGACCGTTGAGTATTAAGGAAGATCGTACAGCGTAAATCGTCAATCATCCAAAGCCACCATCATGCAGTTCCAAACTGCATCAGGACTGTTCGACTCCAAGCACCATGACTGTTCGGCGTGAGCTGTAGAAATTTGGTTTGCAGCTGCCACGCATCACACAGGCCGCCTCGCGTAGTGTAAGGAACGTGAAAACTGGACAATAGAACAGTCAAAAACCATTGAGTGGAGTGATGAATCGCGGTATACAATATGGCGATCCGATGGTGTGAGTGTGATAAATGCATGTTGAATGACATCTACCAACCTGTATAGTACTGACTGTGAAATTCAGTGGTGGTTGGAATAGAGTGTGGTCATGTTTCTCCTGAATGGGACTTGGACCCTTATAGCTTTACGTGGCAATGTCACGTCACAAGGTTACGTTGACATTTTAAGCAGTTTCCTGAAGCCTACCACCGAAGACCAGTTCGGGAATGACCATTGTGTCTTTCAACACGATAGAGCATCCGTCCATACTATAGGAATTGTGGGGGTGGTTTGACGACAGCAACGTCCCACTAATGGATTGGCCTGCGAAGAGTCCTGATATGAATCCAACAGAACATATCTGGGATGTTTTAGAAAGCCTACTTCGTGCTAGACCTCACCGAAGTACAATGGGCAGCTATTCCGCAGGAAACCCTTCCACCATCTGATTGAAAGTATACCTGTGTTAGCGCAAGCTGTTATCAAGGGTAAGGGTGGGCTAACACCATATTGACTGACAGTGTTCCCGATAGAGGGCGGCCCAAACTTTTACTTCATTCTCAGGTGGCTGTCTGGAATCTGGATACTTGTGATTACATAATGTCGCTACAGCCTTACCTCAGATTCCACTATTTCAGGCAGGTCTCCAGTTCCGAGTAAGGTTATTAAAATATGTGCTCCTCACATCATAAAAGTACTCTGTCATCTTATCAATGTATCTTTTGAAGCAGGAGTGTTTCCCAATAAGTTAAAATTTGCTAAGGTCATCCCTATTTATAAAAAAGGTGATATGTATGATCCGAAAAACTATCGCCCTATTTCTATTTTGTCAACATTTTCAAAATTTTTTGAATCTTTGATGCTATCGCGCTTAAATAATTTCTTATATTCTTGTAATATCATATCTAATCGCCAGCATGGTTTTCAGAAAAATAAATCAATGGATACAGCCCTTTTTGATTTTCTTACGAATACTATGGCTAGATTAAATAAAGGATATTATGTCATTGGGCTGTTTGCTGACCTCTCAAAGGCTTTTGACACTGTTGATCATCAAATATTACTTTCAAAATTGTATCGTTATGGAATTAGAGGCATTTCTTACGATTGGGTTAAATCATATCTTACTGATAGAATGCAAGCAGTACAAATCAAAAAACGTATTCAAAATAACTTAGGTACATCGTTCTCCACTGTCAAAAAAGTTAGTAAAGGTGTCCCCCAAGGCTCCATATTGGGACCTATACTTTTTTCACTATACATCAATGATCTATTGCAATGTATAGAACCTGGTTTCGGTGTACTATATGCTGATGATGTAAATATACTTGTGTCAGGCAACTCTATGAAGGAATTAAACGAAAATTTGAAATTTACTTTTGACAATCTTGTAACTTGGTTTTCAGCAAACAAACTAAATCTAAATTATGAAAAAACAACTATTCTAAATTTTCATCTAAAAAAACAAAGCCTGCTCTCTTCCTTAGCTATCCTTGATTCAGGAACAATTAAAATCTCATCCTCGGTCAAATTTTTAGGAGTTTTAATTCAAGATAATTTCCAATGGGATGAACATATAAACAAATTAGCTAGTAAACTAAGTTCAGTATGCTTTGCGCTCTACAGATTATGTAATACTGTTTCATGCCAGTCACTTTTATCGTTGTACTTTGCAAAATTTTATTCACTAATAAACTATGGAGTGATTTTTTGGGGTTCCTCAACCAAGGTTATAACGCTATTCCGTCTACAAAAGAGAGCAATTAGGTTAATTTTTGGTTTACGTAGAGGTACATCCTGTAAAGATACGTTCAGAAATCAAAAACTGCTGACATTACCATGTCTATATATGTACAGGTCTATTTTATATGTAACAAAAAATGAAGAACTATTAATTCGTTGTAACAGTATTCATTTATATAATACTAGGCAACAAAAAAATGTATACGTTACACAGCAAAATTCCTCTTCTTTTCAAAAAAGCGTATATATGAACTGTACACGCTTATACAATAAACTTCCGATAGACATGAAAGGTATAAGCAATATTAATATATTTAAAAGAAGACTGTTCAATTTCTTTGTACAAAAGTCTTATTACACAATGACTGAATATTTAACTGATAATCTGTAATGTTTTGTTATCTGACAACTGTAATGCTTACTATTCGTAAGCTAATGTACAAGCTGAATAAATTGAAATTGAAATTGAAATTGAAATTGAAATTGAAATTGAAATTGAAATTGAAATTGCCGGGACGGGCGTGAGCCATTACCGCCCATAAAATTCATTTTATTTTATCCTATTCAATTTCATTGTAATCAACTCTAGCCAACGAGATTAATTTGGGTAATATTTCAGTTCGAGAAACTACGGTTTACCTTACCAGTGATTCCACCAGACACCCCTCAAATCTTCTACATCAGCCCCTAACTTTAAAAATTGCAACTGCGAAAAATCGATACAAATCATGCAAAACTCCACTTACATACTACCAATTTTGATTTTACACCCCCACCCCATCCGGACGGAATTCCTGTACCTTACCCTCTAATTAGCAATGGGGGACACTGGTGTCCCCTGTGGGTGAGTGGTAACGCTCCCAGCCTTGTTATTAAAGGGTCCCGGGATCGATTATCGGTAATTCGAAGTCCAAGTTAAACTGTAGGTACCGTCCCTAGAACGTCACCTTCATACAATGGAACGGAAAATCAAACTATCATCAGTTCATTTTGCTCAGGAACCTTCAAGTCAGGACCTACCTTTGGGTAAACACCCATCTTCATATGATTAATAGATTTAATAACATTCTTTTAAACTTTTCGTCCTTTCGAATAGCAATGGCGTACGAAACAGAATGAAAACAATCTCCCCATATTGCCCATCTGATATATGTCACTAGGACAATCACCATTGTGCTTTATTTTACGGAATATTGGCTTTTATTTATTAATAATTGTTTTGTTATTAGAGTGCAGATACGACAATTATATATACTTTAAGTTATTGCTGAAAGATTCAACGTCTTCATCTCAATCTTTCTTCTATTTGTATTGAAAATTCTTGTTTTCAAAAAAGAGTTTTAAAGTACATGCAGAATAACATAAATATTCCTCGAAGAATGAAAACCTCCTTTCTTATTTTATCTGAATCAGATAATCTAACAAAATATGCAGATCATATAGTAGGACTTGTTTTCTTTTCCTTCAACGAACACGCTAAAAGAATGTATATCCTTTATCGCAGATCTAACACCGATGTCATGTTCTGGAAAGGTTTCTCAAATGAAAAAAAAAAAGTTAATAAAACGACCTTGTAAATCTTTATGAGAAAAAGCATACCTACACATTCATCTGCATATTTTAACTTCCTAAGTTTTAAGTAGACCAGAGTAAATTTCTCGTCGTAGTTACTTGAAAATGTGGTTCACTGAATAAAAAGTTCTTTTACAGGGTAGGTAAAGGCATACAGCAGTGGTCGGCCAGTTTCACATAAATATCTTTGAAACAAGACGTATGTCATTAAAAAAAAAATGAGTATCAAAATTATCTCTAGTTTTCGGACAACTTTAAACTTGGTATTTAAGTTTCAGCAGCTATCGAAAGTGACTTTGTACAGGGTGTCCGCGAAATGATGGTAAAAACTTCGAGAGGTGATTGATTATTTATTTCAAAACAAGGAGAAAGTTGCTTTGAAAAACTTACGCAATCTGCTTAGTTTCGGAGGTACAGGTGTTTAAAGAAACCGTGGTATCGTCACAAATGACGTCATATCTCGACAAGTAATGGCGTAAGCGTAGTCGGCTAGCAAAACACACTCGAAGTAGTACCCAATAGATCTATTTAGGTTATAATGTGTATGATTGACGAATACAGCTTAGAGGAGATTTCTATGCTTGCACTATTAAACCATTTCATTCCTTGGCAATGAAATTCTTAGGTTCCAAGAAACCTGTCTATGCGGCAATCCCTCAATTAAAAACATTGTTTAATTAGATGTATCTGCTACTAATTCGAGTGTGTTTTGCTAAGCCGACACCGCTTACGTCAGAATGTGTCGAACTATGACGCCTTTGGTGACGATGACGCCGTGATTTTGACCACTGGCATTGGGTCATTTCTGAATGAATTATTAATCTGGAAGTATTAAAATATTTGCATACTACATTTGGATACCAACATTTGATATTGTGTTAATTAATCTATGTTATGTAATTATATTTATATTTTTTTTCCTTGGCCAAGGTTATATTATAGTTATCCTGTATGTGTATATTTGTATATGCTTATGTGTAACAATTTCATTCCACTTGTATGTATGTATTTGAAGGTTGCTACGCTAAATTTTAAACCCCTCTAGTTCTGTACCAAACAAGGAAAAGTGGTAGGAAAAATAGCCAAGCAAAGACAATAGACTCAAAGTGAAAGTGAGAGAGAGGGAAGTATTTCCATGTATTCTTGCTTTACTTTCAGATGCAGAAGCAGAGAGGAGAGCGGAGAGCCTGACCGATTTTCTCAGAAGGTGCTGGGCTTGTAGGTTTCGGAGGATGGGAAATCCTTTGTATTTTTGAATACGCGTCGGTTGGGGACCAGGGCTATTTAAAGAGGCTGTTTCGCGTCGTTAGAACGGTTGAGCGAATGGGACCTTTGACGAGTGCAGACAGCAGTGGAGGCAGGATGAAGCTGGCCCATGGAAGCCGCGGTAGCAGTAGGCCGGGGTGGCATGCATACTCCCCGATTTTGTATGTGGGAAGCCCCGGTAACAGCGAAGCGAGGACCTCGTGCCAGTTGTAGTCATGCCAGGTTGAATGGGGCAGGTTGCTGGAAGCTGAGGAAACCGTGGGCGGAGTGGAGCATCGTGATTGTACCCGTGCACTTGCAGCACAGCCAGATGGGACCTCGGTGTGAAGCTTGCGGAACTTCAACCAAGCAGCGAAGTGGCTGATCGCGGCCGTTGGAGGGAAGCCTTGCGCAGCGATGTACCTGATGCCGAAAGCAACCACGTCATATGGCTGGGTGAAGCAGTCAAAGCGGGCCAGTGGACACCGCGGTAGCAGCAGTACGGGGTGGCATGCATACTGCCCGATTTTGTATGTGGGAAGCCCCGGCGACAGCGAAGCGACGCACCCCGTGCCTGTGGCGGCTGTGGAACATTTTCACACTGTTTCTGCATTTCGTCCCTCCCCATTGCTCTTCCTTTACTCTTCTAGACCGTAGTTAGTTCTTTTCCAACTAACAAACTCAACCTCAGATTACATACCTACCAACCAATATGGTCACATCATTCCAGTAGATTTTAGTCGTAGTGGGTTTTTTCCCGGCATCACCGGGTTTTTTCCCTCTCTCAAAGCTCTTTTGCCCCTTTTCTATTGTCTTTTTTCACCTTCTTTCACTATTCCCGATTTAGTGGTAAATGTCTTATGATAGAAACCTCTAGAATACCTCAGATCCTTGCTTTTTAGTATCCTTACTAATTGCATGCGGAGACCTCGGTAGAAGTTGGAGAGAGGTCACTCAGCAGGGCGGGTCTTTCGGGGGCCCTGCTTATCCACCCCTTTTCTGTTCTGTTCTGTTCTGTCGTTAGAACACAGTCTACCTTCAGCAATGAACGAGCAAACAGTCTAACCCCAGCAAAGATAGGAGCACAGTCTTGCATTCGCTTTGTACGGGTGATGAAGCTGGTACGAACACATAACAATGTGAAGGCATTTTTTTGTAAGTTGAAACTAACATTCGTTGAGATGAAGTTGTGATGCAGATCTTTGACTTAATTTTTTGAGCTGCCTGTCGCGAGTAGTACAAGTCAAGATATCACGTTGCCTGCTCCGATTATATTATTTTAATTCAGATGTCGTAGTTGCAGAATCGTTGAGCAAAGCTAAGTTTTGAGAGAACTTTTTTCGTAATTCGAGACCTGAAGTTTGCGTTGATTAGTAAGTTTAATAAGAGAGAGCTAGTTTTGAGCCTAGCAGAATTAAATTCGGACCGGAGTTTGTATTACTGATTTATGATGCCACTTATCACTTCTAGTTTTCTACTTTCATCTAAGGCCGCCTTGGACATCCCCTTGAAGCGAGCTTAGGGGCTGGACGAGGATGAAAGCAGAAAAGGTAACTGTTATGTTTGATAGAAAGACGAAGTTAACACGAGATTCTTCACTAAAGAATTAGCAAGTTTATTTGTAAGCAGTTTTTCAGTTGATGGCTATAATTTGTTTTAGTGGCTACGCTCTTGACTCGTACATCCGTTTTGTGTGGTTTTAGGTTCAAGTCCGAATTCGTAAGAGAGAGAACGTTACGTTGTCAAATCCCGATATTGCATTGTGACTTAATAGGTCTCGTGGGGGAAGTTGAATTTAATCGTTTGCCGTATGATAGCCTAGTACCTTACATTTCCACGTCATAGCCGTCAAGAAGACTATTCTGTATTATTTGTTCAATATATATTCATTATTATCATTTGATGCGTTTGTGTTGTATTGAAGTAGCTCCCTGATCGTAGATGGAAATCAGAGGTAGGATATTAATGAAGGAATCCATTAATGTGATTTGCATAAAAATATCTTTGTCGGGTAATAAGGCCGTTAGTTGATTAAAGTCTAATAGAGAGTGAGAGTAATACAGTTATAAGGTGCAAAGTCGTAAGCGCTTCATATTTAGAGTTGATCGGAAGTCTGAAGCTGATATTAAAGTGTTTGATTTTACTATTAATTAATTTTCTACATTCATCTAAGGCCATCTTGGACATCGCCTTGAAGCGAGGTTAGGGGCTGGACAAGGACGAATCCAGAAAACGGCGTCTGGGTGGAATAATAGTAAATTCAGATGATTACTCTCCTCAAGATTGGTACGTCCGGAGAAAGACTTTTAAAGAAAGTAAACTGACAATTAAAACCTCGTCAATTTTCAGCGCTTGTAATTCCGAAACTAATCAGATTTCGGAATTTCTTCAAAGGAGCCTTTTTTTCTTCTTGTTTTTTCATGTAAATAATCACTTCCTGAAGTTTGGGCCATAATTTTGGGGACACCCTGTATATGGGGGGAAAATAATAAGTATCTGGCTCTCCTGGTTAGCTTAGACGATGCCGGAAATGTTATATGAGAATTAAGAAAAGTGTCATAAAATTTAGGGTAAAAGTCTGTCGTAATTGTTTTTCGAGCTTTTCAAATGTTCTGTTTTGGCTTTATCAGGAAGAACGAACGGTAGTTCTTCGAGTGTCGCTCACAAATGAGTCTTAGCGGCACTCGCGTGTCATTCGCACATTCCAGCACAGACTGATATATCGTATGACTCACTAACCATTTAAACATTTTGAAGCATAGTCAAGATGACAGTCTTTGTCGTCATACCCTCCAGCATGTATCACCTCCTGTCCAATACTCATTAATAGCCATTTGCTTCCAATATATGTAACAGTTTATAAAAGAAAAGGAGTTTTTGATACTCTGTATTCGATTTACTTGCTCTCTACGTTCCATTTTTCTTGGGTTCGCCTGTCGTTATATGTTGACGGTAGCACATATAATTTTGTCTGTGAAGATTTACCTAGGCACTGCACCTACGTACGAATTTTGATCAAAGTCGGGCTCTGACACCTGGTGAGTGTTCTTTGTAAGATACTTTCAATAACTCAAACGCCTTTACTCTTTTAAGTCTACAACTTTTCCTTTTATGGCATTTTTGCAGTATAAGCACTCAGTTTCTAGAGGCACATGAGCGCCTAAACGAAAATAGAGAGAGACAAATTGACTTCAGATTTCAATGTAGTGAGTCTTCTTGGGGAAGTTACTAAAACAAGTGAGACGAGTCCAGTCGGTGGACTGTGGATATGGTCGCCAGGCTTCAGCAGCGAGCATCATTTGCATGATCAATGTTTCGTTGGAAAAAATTAAAGCGAGACCTTTCAAACGGCACCTCAACAACTATTCTAGGACTAGGAGTTCCTTAGTTGAAATTCCCCTCCCTAATCTCGGTACGATACATCCCCAAGGTTTAACTCGCTTCGCCGAGACGTTTCCAACGACACCTTCCTACTCTAGTAGTTCCCGGGTTGAAAATATCCTCCCCCAATCTCTGGATCCATCCTGTGATCTGAATTATCACTATCGTATTGAATTCGTCTTACCGAGACCTTTTGAACGACACCGCAGACATCTTTCTAGCCCTGGTAGTTGCTGAGTTGAAAGCTGTGAAGAGACGAACAGGGCGGTTGAATAAGGCTTTGCTGCTGAAACATAAAAAAAGGAACTTGTTTAAAGCTGAAGTTTCTTGTCAAAGTCCATTGAGTTCGATTCAAAGTAAGTATTACGTTCAAGTTCCTCAAGAATGGGATTTTATCTACGTGCCAATAAAATATTCTTGTTCCTAAAAGAAAAACATATTTATCTACAGACCAGTCCAAAAAGTGTATGGTCATGACTACAACTCGCCTAGAAATCGATCCTACTGTATGGGTAACGCCACTGGCGGAGAGCTGTCACCTACAGTACGGATATGCCACAACGTCACACACGATCAAACTATATCTTCCACGTTTCCCTGGTCGTCTACTTTCCAATATCCTCTCCCCCACCCTATCCCGGCCTGAGCATAAGATGCCTAAAGGCCTTAAAATAAATTCAAATTACATCTGCCACGAGGAAGAAAAGTCTAGTGATCTAGTCTTTATTACGATATGAGAAGTTATTCAATCAGTAGCAAGCTTTTCGATTTGTCTTCAGCGAACTAGACAAGCAATACAACTACATATTTTGAACCGTTCTTTTCAATAAATTCCTCATCCATCTTCCATTCCTATTTATAACCGTACCGTAGCATATATTTTGTTAAACTAAGTAATAGTTATTGCGACAAGAACTGAACAAACAACATTACAAGACTAATGTTTACTCTCACCCAAAATACAACAGTTTCATTTTGTTGAAGAGGGCTGTCTGTTAGAAGTAAGTATAGCAATTACCACTTCGATCTTTTTCTTTTCGTTTCTTTCTATATTTAATATATCTGCAAACAATACTAATAACGTTGCTAAACTAGAATGAAACTTTTCTTAATTCTTAGCTTTCAAATACCAGTCAAAATCATAAACTCCTTTGCTGCCATCTACGGTATTAAAAACTTATTTTGAAAATAAAAATGTAATTACCATTAAAGATGTTTGGGGGAATTTAAGGGTCATCTTCTCTCATATAACTTTACTGTTGTTATAATGATTGAAGATTTCTTATTTAATTTTCTTAAAAAGAAAGAAATATTAACGGACAATATTGTAAATGAACTTGTAATGAAAGATGAACTGAAATATAAATCAAACAAGGCATAGATAGAGCAAACATGCAGGGTGGCCCTAAAATACATGGTCAAAATAGTGAAGGGTAAGACAGGAAGATTTTTCTCGATGTTATACAAACAACGTAATTTCCTAGGATATTTCGGTCACAGTTTGTAACACTGCGATGCGAGCTTTTACCTATGTTGTTTATTATTACTAGGAAATGCCAAATAATATAACGTAGTGTCATTTAAGAAAATTAAAGTTATACCAGATTGGCAACACTAACAAACCGGTGATATGTTTTTTTTTTTGTTTTTTTTTCATTCCTGATATCCATCATGCCGTTCAGAAAGAAATTTCCGCAAACTTTCCAAAAAATTTCATTCAATGTGTCGTTTCTGGGCTCCAAGTAGGAAGCGCTGTATCTCCAAAACGCAGCGGAATTTCACCCATGTTCATAGGAACTTTGTTTTACTTCTTTCGATGTCAGTAAGCACCTCTTTAAGTTTGGCTGTGTATTTTAGGGATATAGTTGTTGTTTTTGAAACTCGACTGGCTTATAGAGTAGGTCATTATTCAGAACTATACAGAGATGTAAGAAGAAAGAATATGGGATGTAAAAAATATATGAGGAGTTCAGAAGCCAAAGGATGAAAGTGACACTGACGAAGAAACAAAGTTTCCGGTATTTTTTATACATAACCCGACATATATGCGACACAAAACTGTCATATTTTATACAAAGAATCCTTGGACCTTAGTGTGTTTATATACAAAATATAACAATTTTGTGTTTCACATATGTCGGGTTATGTATAAAAAACAACCTCGAACTTTTTTTTTTTTTTTTGTCAATTTGAATGTTTGAAAATCAATATCCATTTTTCAGATTATTTCCATTGGCCCAGTTGAACAATTTTCCTTTTTAACCTAAATGAATACAAGCGTCAATAGACAAGTTTTCCTATTGCTTACAAGAGTAATCACCGCCCCAGTTAGGAAAACATTTTCCTGAATTTGCAAACTTCAAATTGATTAAGAATCTTTGCCTAAGTTGGAGTTCCTGTCCTCGAATAACAGGTCGAAAAGTGTAGGGTATAAATGTAAAGATTATTTTTTAATTTGAATTTTATTTATGTCCTTTAGGTATCTAAGGCTCAGGCTGGGATAGAGGAGGGGAAAATATTCGGGAAGCTGTCGGCCAGGGCCTATGTTGAATGTTCCATCCCGGCATTTGCCTCGTGTGACTGAGGAAACAATCTGGAATAACCTCAGTCAGGAAAGTCGGCCACTGGGATCGGACCCACGACTTCCCGAATGCTACGCCAACACTCTACCACTGAGCTACGGCGGCTCGGTATAAACATTATTTTGTAGTGACATTACGAAAACTTAAAACAGAGGATTATCCTGATTGACAAGTTTTTCTAGGGTTTTAACACAGTCACATCAGGCAAATGCCGGGATGGTACCTACAAATTAGGCCCTGGCCGGCTCTCCTCGAACATCCTCTCCCCCACCTTATCCCGGCCTGAGCCTGAGATGCCTAAAGGCCATAAATAATTTTAAAATATTAGAACAGAGAGGGAGAAAAACTTATTTTTTAAAAAAATACCTAACCAATGAAAAACAGAAGTTTCCGTATCTTTAGCAAACGGTTTGACACGTAACAAGTTTTTTATTTTTCGTCAAGACGCAGATTGTAGTTGCCAATGTACCAAAAACCATCAGAGGGGCAATCAAGCAAGTGAAAATAAAACAAAAATCTCAAAACAAGAGACAGTCTATGTCTTTCAGTAAGGCGCGATCAGGTGGCGGCCACAGTCACATTGTCAGTAGCTATTGATGCGTTGAAGTAATGCATCGGATCGCCCGTGAAGAGAGAAAAAAAAATCAAACACGCAAGAAAAATAAGGCAACCTCAGGAAGAAAAGCAAAATTCATTTGAGCTGAAAGAACAGATTTGAAAAAGAGAAAAGATATTCCCGTTACTACTTAGATCAAAAAGAACAAAGATAGACCAGAGTCTTTGTCAGTCGCTGACACTTGACTAATGACGTACAAGACCGTGAAACTTTCTTTAGGGATTTCATCCCTCCAAAAAAATCTTCTTTCTGCATTCAAAAACAGAAGGGCAAGGCAAATTTCTAGACTTTTCTCCCAAAAAACAAGCACAACGTTTCATTGTAAACCATGAACACAGCGTGCTTTCCTTTACTCTCAGACAAAAGAGGAATTGGGGTAATTAAAGACCTTTCTTTTTACTGTAATCACGTTCTTGTTCACACCTAAATGATGATCTACAAAAACGCTTATTATAAACACGGAAACCAGCCTTGGTTGGTACTTCGAAACAACTTGAAACGTTTCAGAACGTACCAACAAGATTGAAAGCACAAGACAAAACTTTTTAGCAGAAAAAGAAAAGGAAATAGTGACTACGACGGTCATTATTATTATTATTATCATGTATGGTGATTCTCTTCTGAGTTTTGTCCAAAATTAAGAAAACAATACAAGCTTTTTTTAAAAAATGTACTTAAAAGTATAAAATATTGAGCTGTAGTCTTACAAAAGATATCATTGCAGTCTCCAATTGATGCAAAACAAACATGTTGTTATTAAACATTACAAAATGTAGTGTAATGTCTTACACGAAAAAGAGGGACTATTTGAAATTCGATTACAATATGAATGATTCACCATTGGTCCGAGTAGATTCTATTACGGATCTTGGTGTGACCGTAAAAGCCAACCTCTCGTTTGATATGCATATTAAGCGTATTATTAGTGAAGCTCACAGGAACCTCGGGTTTGTAATGAGATTAGGAAGCGATTTCTTAAATATTAATGTTTTAAAAATTTTATATACAGCTTATGTTCTGTCGAAGTTAGAATATGCTGCAGTAGTATGGCATTCTAACACAAAGAAGAACACTCGCCAAATAGAAGTTATACAGTCTAAATTTGTTCGCTTTCTGACTTACAAAGAAACAGGAATATATCTTAAGTTCGAAAAGTACTTGGACCTAGCAAACAAATACACATTACAATATCTGGAAAACAGAAGAGTTAATTTTCTATTATCTTTCTTACACAGACTACTACATAGCAATATTAACTCGCAAAGCTTATTGTCAGAAATAGGCCCAAAGAACGAATGTATTAGATATATCGCCTATTAGGAGAATGTGCTCTTTATAGAATTGTATTCTTAAAACGTGTCCTGATAGAGATATTTTTAATATAAAAATAAGTCAATTTCATTCGTATATAAGGTAAAGAATTGTTTTGACAGAATTTATCACTATGAATCTCCAAATATATAAAAATGTATATGTGTGTGTAGAATATGACATGTATGTTGAACACGACAACTAGGTATCCAGCCTGTCGTGTTCAATACATGAACAAATAAACTGAACAGGCTATTCCAGCCATTTTTCAGCCATTTAGCCATATAAACTTTTAAGAATGATGTGACTATAATAATGAAATTGTGAGTACATAATATAAATATTAACATGAAAATAATTTTCTAGTATCACCCAATGCTTTTTTTTTTAGTCATAACATTCTTAAAAGTTATATGGCTGAATGGCTAAAAATAGCTGAAATTGTCGTTCTTAGTTAAATGGCTGAAAAATATTTGATACTTTTAAATGCATTTTTTTTTAATGAGAGTGTGTATTTACAAAAGTTTTCTTTCAAATATTTTATTTCATTTCTTGTAGTGTAATCCATTTCCGCTACAAATGCCTATTAAAGCGTGTAAAGTAGAGTATCTGGTGTTCTTTCCTTTCTTCTTCTTCTTCTTCTTCTTCTTCTTCTTCTTCTTCTTCTTCTTTTTCTTCTTCTTCTTCTTCTTCCTTTTCTTCTTCTTCTTCTTCTTCTTCTTCTTCAAGACTCCTCGGCACGAGGAGATAAATGGAACCGGTAAAATAATGCGCCTTTCTTTCCAGTCAATACAAGTATAATACGTGAATTAGTAATAATATGAATAAGTAATGAGAGTACTAAATAAAGTCTGTTCGCAACCGGAGTTAGCTTGTTCCCCGGAATAAGCGAACAAAAAAGAATAGTTAAAATGTCATGATCGGGTAAGAAGTTAAAAAGGTCTAGTCAGGGTAAAACGTCAAATCCGGTAGAGTTGGGACGGATATGGGGCAGAAGTTCGGAAGGAAAAGTGAGGGAGAGGGAAATTGTGTAGAATGAAAATGTAAGAAAGAAGTAATGTATATGGGTGTAATGTAAAAGAATGTGTAAATGTATGGGCGTGTAGTGTATCACACGGCTGGGCACACTCCCGCACGATTCACTTCCGCAGAGCCTCAGATCTTCGGTGTTCACTCGCTGCAATCCTTCGCCGAACTCCTTCTTTCCTTTGTGAGGAGAGGAGGATTCGTTGAGTATTAGGCAATGCAAGGTAACTATAAAATCCGGTGGATTCTTGAACTTCCAGGTGTTTTGTGGTGAGTTAAAAATATTTTTGAAAAGGCGATGATGTCTATCTTGGATTTCAAAACGTAATAATAATAATTATTATTATTATTTAAGAAAGCGTAGCTCCATTAGGCACCAAATCTGCATTTTGTTGTACGTGAACTTCTCTTATACTGCTTAACGAATCTTGACCAAATTTACCATGGTGGTTGTAAATTTGCTACTGAGTGTTGTAAGCTATTTTTCATTCTAATCACAATAACCATTGAGGAATAATGTTAGGAAAAATACTACTATGAGCTCTTTCATAGCGGAAATATATATCAGCACGCTAATAATTTATTGTGACGTCAATACACATCGTACGTAACAGGTAAGTCCAATTTTCCGCTCAAATATTGTGAAATAATATAAAATAAGTGTCCGCTGCGATTACTCTTGCTGCCTTGTAATCAAGGGGTCCCGGGTTCGATTCCCAGTGGAGATACAAGTTGTTCGTGGTCTACCTTAAACTGTAGGTCCCGTTCTTAGGACGTCATCTTTATCCAATGAAAGACAACGGCAAACCACCATCGGTACATCTTCCCCAGGGATCTTCGGATCAGAATCTGCTTTCGGGCAGAACACGCATCATCATCATCATCCTCATCAATACAGTTTGATGTGTCTGCTTTTGCAATGAACATGCTTCTGTTTGATGTTGTCAGAGAAGCTGATACATGGTAAATTATGAAGAAAATGAAGAAAAGGAAGGCAGAACAAATTAATAATTCGTATACTGAATTGATCATTCTTCTTAAAACATATATGCAGGGTGTCCCTAAAATACAATGCCAAAATTTAAGGAGTGATTGCTAACATCAAAACACGTCAAATAGTTCATGTGAACATGGGTGAAATTCCGCTTTGTTTTGGAGATAACAGCGTTTCCAACTTAGAGGCCAAAGTCAACGCCTTACAATGGGAAGAAAATAAATAATTCTCAATAAATCAGAAACGACGCATCAAATGAAAATTTCGTTTGCGGAATATTGTTACTAACAACATGATAGATATCAGGAGTGAAAATATAATGTCACCAAATTGCCAGTGTTGCCAACTCGGTATAACGTTTATTTTTTCCAAATGGCACTACGTCCTGTTATTTGGTATTTGGTATCCTGTAGTGATGAGAGACAACATACGTAAGGCACACACCGCAGCGTTGCATGTAGGTTTTCGCGATCTTATAGAAACTACGTGTTTTAAATTTTATTAGGATATTTCATCTACAGTTTGGGTGTCTCTACGTCCGTTAGAGGCCTATATTTGTAAAACTAAGTTTGCTAGAAATGCCTGGTGCAATGTGACAACACACCATGGTCTTATTAACAACTGTAAAAAAAAATCTGGATCGATTTCGTTTTATTTCGAATCATAGAAATACATTTCTTTGAATATCTACCAATGATGCTGTGTGGAGAAGCCCTGTTTTGGGAAAAACTGATTCAAATAAGAATGAGTTAATAAGATATTCTGGTAGTCTAGAAAAGAATAAGACTGATTAACAAGAATATTAGTCAACGTCGGATCGTCTCGATGACAGCCTACTGCCTTAACCAACTCAGCTATCGAGAACACACCAAGCACGTCACTAAGCAATTGGGTGCGAAAGTAAATATGATGTTCTCAGGATTTATTGAGAACAAAAGTGTGTGCGAGAAGTGAGCGTTAGGTAAAACAAGTTAGCACTGCGCTTCTACTAACAATCGTAAACACTCCGATTCTTTGATAGTATCTCGGGTGCACAAGCATTCATTGTTGTAAAATAGGGTGGCAACATTGTTACCTGGAGTGCTTAGGGACGGGATCACTGGCTTTCTTTATTGTGTCGAATAATGCTTATGTCAATTCTGGTTGCGGATAGATCTAACGATATGGAAGCAACTTGGAAAATCAATATTGAATTTTTTAATGGTTGGAAACACTGACAAATGCGGCGCCTGATTAGGACGGTTCCAGCTACTCTGAGCTAGTCGAGCTCTCCAATAAAGCTTAGGGTTCATAAGATATATTTTTCTACACACGTTGACAGCACTGACCCACTGTATTATTCTATTATGTCGCACAATACTTATGCCAATTTTGGTGCTGCTACGTCTCACGTATGAAAGCAATTTAAAAAATTGAATTGAATTGAAAAATAGGTTGGCAACAGTGACAATTTCAATGCTTCTGAACTAGGACACTTAAAGAATTCAGTAATGTTTATGCCAATTTTGGTGCAGATATGTCCAACGGAATGGAAATAATTTGAAAATAAAATTTAAGAACAATTGGTTGATAACATTGACCTACTGCACCAATCGAAACTGTTCCGGCAGCTCTAAACTAGTCGTACTTTTTCAACGACTTTTTCAACGACACCTCAGCCATACACTTTACACTTTGTGGTTCGTAAGATATATATTCTAGACACGAGTTGGTACAACTGAGAAAGGGGTGGTTGAAGACAGAGACACCCTCAGTGTGTTTCTAATGTGTCGAATAATGTTTATACGGAATTTGGTGCAGATAACTATAACGAAATTGAAGCATTTGAAACAGTTGCATTTTTAATACATAAATTGGCAACACTGAAATAATTAAAATAGTTATGACAATTCTGAGTTAGTCTAGCTAAGGCATTTGGAATATCAGGTCAAGCAACTCTCTACATTTTGTGGTTCCTGAGATTTAATTTGTGGATGGACAGACTGAGTGGAATTGTAATGGACCTTGTTTCGCCAATCCTCGTTAAGAGATAATGAATCTTTAAAAAATTTAAGTGCTTTGAAATATATTAGTATCTTTAACTAACGATTCGTTAAGTTCTTAACGGAGATTGGTAAAATTCACTAATGATAAACTCACAACCCTTCTTTTTACACATTTTTGCACTGCTCGTACACAAAATAAGAACATTTTTATGACGAGCTGTAAAAAAGTGTTGAAGAAGCATCATTTTTTACAGTGTATACACAATTTAAAACGTAACTTGCCTTTTAACACCCTTGATAGTGAAGCAATAGCAAAAAATATGTAAAGAAACTTGTCTTAAATTATTCGTAGTAAAAAGTAATGTTGTTTATCATGACTAAAAACAAAAGCATGGGACGCGCTCCCATATACAGTCACTTTATAAATTCTTGAATTGTCGAGTCCCATTCTTTTCTATTAATTCATGCATAAACAACATTATTTTTACTTTTTAGTACGAATTGTTTAAGAAAAGTATGTCTTTAAAAAAAAATTCTTCTATTTTTTTTAGTTATTTCGGTGTTCGGATACTTTTTCTCAAGCTAATATTTTGTGACCCAAATGCTAGTGTTCTGCAACCAGCCAAACGCCTCTTCGTTCCAGGCTAGTATTTATTTTAGGATAAGGAAGTCAACATTAAAAAAATATGAAAATATGCTTTTAAAATATATAAATATATAGAAGTATATGGAAGTAACAATTGAATATTGTATTGTCACCCAACTTACATCGCTGTGCAAAATTTCATCATTGTATGACGTCAGGAAATGAGTAAAATTAACGTTGCAATATTTGAGAACACTACGATCCATTGTGGACTAAGGAAAAGTCTGTAAAAAAAAGAGAAAGAGAAATTGCTGAAAATACTACATTCCGCTGGATTTATCAGCACCAAACTTAGCATAAATATTATTCGACGCAATAGAAAAATACGTTTGATGTCCTCGTCCAAAAGCACCCCGTTGTCAGTTTTGTCAGCCATGTTAATTGCTCGAAAATGGAATTCGTTCGTTGCAAAACCCGTCTAAACGGCATTCCTTCAATCATAAACTTTGCTTAGGTTCGGCACAACTTTGATTATGATTTGCTAAGTCGACACGGTTCAGCTTACGTCATTATTTGTCGATATATGACGTCTTTTTTGACGATGAGTACTCACTCACTCGGCTCTATCTCCAAAATGTTCGCTTTTTAGATTTCGTTAAAGGAATTATTTTCTTGGATCGATGGGAACATTTCTACTTTTTATCTATCCTATATATATATGGATAACTTTTAACTCTTCCATGTTTGTTTACCATGTCATTTCTGGGTGAGTTTCCATCATTCTGCAGGTGTCATGCTAGACTTGTTGAGTTTATTATTATTATTATTCCTTTTTGCATGACCTCTTCTGCAGTTTCAAGAAGCGTATCTACTAGTAAGCTATGCAGAAAGCTTGCACCTTCTAATATTTATTTTTTGATTCTTCAACCATTCTTAAAATGAACTTGATGAATCACTGAATATCCTCCTTATCCTGTCCTTTACCTCTTGGTATTTGGATCTTTCTTAGAGACCAATGTATTAACATGCTGAGAAAGTCGAACAGGCTCGGAGCATAAAATCCTATTCATCGCCGAAAATGACCTCTCCACAGACGCTGTACCAATAGGTAACAGTAGTTTAAATTTATCAACTGATAACACTTGACAGCACTGGGAACATTGTTTTGCTTCTGGCTACTAAAAACCAGCTCACACAGAAACTGTGTGGACGAGACATCTCCTGATAATCTAACGAGAAAGAATTCTACGTTCAAAGATATTATCAAAGACCTCATAATAGATAGACTTAACACGCTTAATAGATAGTAGTTCGAATCATCATTATATAAGTATTGGAGGAACCAGTGCTGGATTAAGTTATTTGGGGGCCCTGGGCTATTGACTCCCATCCTGGGCTAGAGACTTTGTTAGAGACCCTGTTACCTATTCCCTGTAGTTGTAAAAGAAACTGATTTACCTTTGGCACGGCCCCTGAACGAGTGAGGGCCATGGGCTGCAACCACTTTAGATCTCCCTTAATTCGGCTCTGGGAGGGACATGTCACATTGTGGTGATTGCAATGTTAATTTCAACCTTACTGCTAAAGAGGTTCAGAATGGAGCTCTGTCTGTTCTTTTTTACGCTTGTATTACATATCTAACGCAGATGCAGGCTGTACGAAATGATTAAAAAGCAAAATTTCCACAACTGAAAGATTTCTTTGGCTAGGCACCTTCGCCAACAGCAAGAAGTTCAAATTGAATTAGATTTATGGCACAGTATGACGTTTGAAGATTAAACAGCGCTGTCCACTAATTTGCTAAACATCCGATCCGATCCATAAAAGTACATCCGAAGGCTTATGTTGTTTGCAAACGGATGTACTTTTTATGGATTTAAAAAAAAAACACCGCCGTTACAGACAGATAGGTGCTGAGCCTGCCCCAACGCCATCTATCTGCGCTTCGTGGAACTGCATCCACCTGAGTGACGGCAGTGTGGTCAACACTGCGCACCACATAACCACGAACAGGCGTATTAGGGGCTTACCAGACCTAGTGACCGTCACGTCTTTATTCACGCTACCCCCAATTTGCCCCACGACGATGGGTGGACGCCGAAAAGTGGGACTCCAGCCGGGAATTGAACCCGGGACCACGCGGACATGAGTCCAACGCTCTAACCACTAGATTTTGGAGCACCTATATAATCGTTCTGTAATCATATAGAGTATAATCAGAAAAGTGAACTCCTCCATTTGATGATTCTTGTTTGTTTTTTACGTGTAAAATGTTAGAAAAGTAAAAACCAAAAAAGGTTGTTCATAAAATATCTAAACCGAGTAGTTATATGTCAGTTGGCTTAGCAATCGCAAGCTCCTGGGAACAATCCCAGCGGCCGCCCATCCTGATTTTTGACTGTTTTTTTCAGGATTTTTTCTCGGTCACACCAGGCAAATGCCGGAATGGTACCTACAAACTGTGCTCTGGTCGACTACCTTCCAGCATCCACTCTCCCCCTCTATATTTCGCTTGATCCTGAGACGCATAAAGGCCATAAAATAATTTCAATTCAAAAAATTTTTAAAAGTATTATGCTTTTCTGCATTCAAACTCCTATCATTTCCCCACACAATACGCAAACCGTCAAAATAAACATAGTTATTTGGAAGGTTAGACAAAAATAGCTAACCTGAACTTAAAAAAAACGATTTGATTTGCTTCTTTATCCACACCCCACCCCCACCCCAACCTCTGTTGCTGGAAAGCATCGTTCCAGAAAGAAAATTAAAAAAAAAAAGCTTGAAACAAGAAAATGAAGGAGAGAAAAGTCATTGACTGGATTGCTTTACTGGTAATCGAAAACGTGCACTTCTCAGATACACGTAGTGCATTCTATACCTGCTACCGTTATTTTCCCGTTTTTTTTCTAAACCTAGCGCTTTTTACGAGATGTTTATTTGGTTGAGTTCCCAACGTTATATCGGGTGTTCTAAAACTAGCGCCAACGGACGTTACCACCATATAAGAAACTTGAAAACAAGAAAGTGAGTGAGACGGAGCCCAGTCCGAGGACTTGGCATATATGCTACCGCCAGACTTTAGCAGCGAGCGTCCTATTTGTTGGATGATCAGTGTTCTGGAGGGAGAATTGCCGCCAGATCTTTCCAACGACACTTCAACGACCTTCCTATGCTTAGTAGTTTCTGAGTTGAAAATTGACCCCCACGTATCTTGGGACTGCCCCTGTGATCTGGATTGTCTATACGGGATTGAACTCGTTGTCAAGACCTTTCCAATGACACCTCGAACATCATAACCCTCCTGAGTTAAAAGTTGCTCCCCGGAACTCCGGAACAGCCCTTGTGATCTGGATAAAGGATATGGGTTTGAACTCGTCTCGTCGAGACCTTTACAATGTCACCTCAACCGCCTTCTTACTTTTTTAGTAGTTCCTGAGTTGAAAACTGTCAACAGACGGACGGACGGACTTAGCGATTGTATAAGGCTTCACAGCACTTTCTGCTAAAGCCCAAAAGTTCCATTGACATTTGGAACAATGGATAATTTCGGAGCTAAGGACAGCCAAACGGCATTATCACATCTTCACAAACAATGACGTAAGACATGTCAATTTAGCAAATCACAATCGAAATTGTACCCATTCCAGCCAATTTTTGATTGAAGAGTATTAGTTAGAGGGGACATCCCTACGTCCCTATCAAACCATACTAATTCCTTAACAGTGAAATTATTACGTACGGAAACCAGTTTATGCGGTACTCCCTCAATAACAAACTTTGCTGAAGTAGATGTATTGGATGCAACTTTGATTGTGAATTCTTATACCGACACGTCTCACATAATTATTTGTGGAGGTATGAAGTCCTTTGTGACGATGCAACAGACGCCTTTAGCTCCGAAATTATCCATTTTACGAAATATAGTCAAAGTAACGTTTTTTGGTAACGTACGGGGATGCGAGTTTTAGAATACTGAATATACTGTACCTCTCACACCGACACCAAATCGGAACAGTCCACTGTTAAATTTACAATAATTAGAAAAAGTTACTTTCGATATAGAACTTTGAGTGTATTATCGGATTACCAGCTCATTGATAGAGGCATAGAGTACAATTATTTTACAAGAATAGATGTTTCCACGTTTTAACTTAAATAAGCAAATGTTTTCCGGCTGGCGACTTCCAATAGATGGCGATCCATTATAATATTTCTTTCTACAAAAGTTGCTATATTATGCATTTACTATACAGGGTGGACAAAAATTAAATGTCAAAACTGTAGGAACGAAAAGTTCTCATCAAAATAAGGAAAACATGCGCGTCAGTTAGTTGGGTCCCAAATCATTAGAATGCGGATCGTTGGGTCCCTCACTTCCAACTACAGAAATGTCTACATTTGTGCTTCATCAGTGTAGGTGCCAGAAGTTAAAATCTTGGGAATTGAAAGAACAAAACGTTGAATAATTAGATAAAACTTAAAAAGTTTTACTAAATTTTTCCTTGTTGTAATAGAATTTATATTATTATTATTGCTTCTATTTTTATTCAGGACCTTTTAACAGAAGCTTTAATGACTGAAATCTATTGAGTTAATTTCTGAAATATAAAATAACGTATTCGTAAATTTAAGATGATGGCTTCAATTACCAAACTCAACCTGACCCCAAACAATAATTCTCACTGTTTTCGCATTTTCGTGATCCTAAAATCCGAGCTGTCGTGACTTAAGCTTCACTTCTAATTCCGTAAGTCCTAGATTTGATCCTAGAAGCCGACCATCTGACTTAGGTTTCTCCAAGGTTTTTTCACAGTCGAATCAAGCAAATTCCAGCATGACACTTTCATCTAAGGCCCTAGTGCACTCTTTTCCTCATCCTTTCCCCTCCCTATCCCTGCCTGAACCATAAATGCCTAAAGACCACATATAAATTCACAAATAATCTTAAATTCAGAAATTTAAGATAGCTGCTTGAGTTCCGAAGTTCAAGATGGCGGGCGGCAGTGCTTAAACTGAGCCAGAAAAAAGGCCGAATTTTTAATACCGTATTTTGATGAAATTTTATTGAATACTAATGTTATAATTCGACATTTATCATCAGTAACATAGCACTAACAAATGCCACGTGTGGATTTGCCTGATGAATTTGTGTTCGGGCGCGATTGATACATGAAATACTTGCTCCTTTTACGGCTAGACACTAATGCTGTCAATACTCTTCGAACGAATATCGTATGATATTTAACTGAAAAATTGAAAATTTCGAATATTTTTATTCGAAATTCCAGAAATAATAGAATATTATTGGAGCATTTCAATAGTCATAGATCCATTTTTGACTGGTACTTTTGCTGTTACTTATATCATTGTTGATCAACCTCATGAAGATTGATCTTACTTTCACTTGCCCTCATGCTCACCGCATAGTGGTGAGGACAAGGACCAACTGTCAACGTAAGGTAGAGTGACGGCAAAGCTATAAAGTGAGGATGAAGGTGTATGAAGCTGAAGCTGAGACGGTGGTGTGAGGGTGAAGGGGACGTTGAAACAGAGGGTGAGGGATATATTGAAGCGTGAGGATGAGAACGAAGCTAAAATGTTAGCAAGAGTGAATTGTAATTAACTTTCTAAACGAGCTACTGAGCTTACGGGACCTACAATTTTTGGTAAAGTGAGCTCCGAACTACTCCGTTCAATAGAATCCGGCGAAAATTGAACCCGTGACCACGTGCACAGAAAGCGGGCGCGCTACCCTCTTGGGCACTCCGAGGTCAATGTTGTCAAGAGTTAAGGCCAGTGAGGTTATTGCAAAACACTTGAAGTTTAGAGATAAGTTGATATCTGAAATTAAGCGTGACACACAAGTTGCAGTATGAGGTTGAGTGAGGCTGAAGCCCAGGTTCAGAAGTGAGGCTAAAGTAAAGGTGTTGAACCTCGCGAAGTCCAACCTTGGTCTCATCTGACCTAGACCTCGAGACGTGAGGTAGAGGCTGAAAGGTTCAGGTTGAGAAGATCAGTCATGAGGTTAGGGCTGAACGAGATTGAGGTTGAGGATGAATGAGATCGAGTGAGGCTGAGTTTGAGCATGTGAGAGGTCGAGGTTGAAGTTGAATCGTGAGGTTGAGGATGATTGAGGTTAAAGTTGAGTAAAGATTGAATGCGATCGAGGTTGAAGTTCACTCATGAGGTTGAGGTTATACATAAATAAAATTGAGGTCGAGTGAGATTGAGGTTAAATGAGGTTGAGTGAATTTGAGATCGAGTGAGGATAAGAATGAATGAGGTTGAGGTGGAGTGAGGTTGAGGATGAATAAGGCTGAGGATGAATAATGCTGAGGTTAAGTGAGGTTGAGGTTCAATGAAACTGAGTGAGGATTGTGGATGAATGAGGTTCAGTGACTGAGAATGAATGAGGTTTAGGTTCAGTAAGATTGAGTGAAATTTAGGTTGTGGCAGAATGAGGTTGGAACTGAATGATTTTGAGGACGATAGAGGTTGAGGAATAGTGAGATTGAGGCGGAGGAGGTCGAGTGAGGTTAAGTTCGAGTGTGAATTAAGTTTAGTGGGATCGAGGAAGGTTGAGGATGAATGAGGTTGCTGTGCAATATTGCAGAGGTTTACTGAGAGCGAGTGATGTTGGGATTCAGTGAGGTTGAGATTGAGAATAAATGAGATTAAAGATTAAATTAGGTTGAGTTCGAGTGAGATTGAGAATGAATGAGGTTTGAATCGATTTAGATTTAGTTGATGATGAGTGTGGTTAAGTGAGACTGAGGTTGCATGAGATCGAGTGAGGCTTAGTAAGATTGAGGTTGAGTAAGGTTGAGATAGAATTAGATTGAGTTTAAATGAAGTGAAAGTTGAGTGAGATCAAGGTTAAAATTACATCGTGAGATTGAGTGAGTTTAAGGATTATTATATTCAAAATATGAAGATGTTTGTAAAAAGCAATTACAAATAGCATTCATAGTAGATATTAAGTTCTCATGGTTAGAAATACAAACTGTATTCTAAAGAAGCACTTAAGCAGCGGTTGGTGCACCAAGAAGCACCAAAGACGGACTAACCATTGGCACAGATTTTAACGTTAGTGCTTGAAGTGGGGTCAGCGGGAACTTGGCCCCCAACATTGTATTGACGCACTACTCTAATGAAGCACTAACGCTAGAGAATGGTGCACTAACGCTAGAGAATGGTGCACTAATAAGCACTAAGGATGCATTTACCGTTGGTACTAATTTACCATTAGTTTTTGTAGTGGGGTCAGCGTGAACTTGACCAAAATATGTTATACTTTTAGCGCCTACAGTACACTGTAAAAACTGTACCTCTGAATTGGGAGTACAAAATTCCAATTTTGTAGTAGCAACTTTTGAGAGGCAGTGGCGAACCCAGGGTTGGGTTTAGAGGAGCGGCTCTTTGCCTCCCAATTGTTGGGACGGAACAGATTAATAGAAATAAAAACGAAGGTAAAATATTAATCTGCGGGTCCGTCACTTCCTCTGAAAAATAGGTAGTAGAATGTACTTTCCATTTTTGAGGATCAGTGACGGGCACAGAGATTCATATTTTACCTTCGTTTTTGTTTCTATTAATTTGTTCCTTACCAAGAACTGGGAGACACAGAACCGCCCCCCTAAACCCAAGCCTTGGGGTCCCCACTGCCTCTCAAGAACTGGGAGTACAAAATTGGAATTTTGTACATATTTGGCGGTATAGTTTTTAGGGTGTAATGAAGCATTAATGTTGGGGTTGGTGCATCACAAAGAACTAAAGATGCACTAATTTTATCGTTAGTGCGTAATGAAAAACCAAGTCCATGCATCTTAGATTGCACTATAATTGGGCTAGTCTACTTGGAGAATCATTAGACGAGATATAATTTTCCATGCATTTTAAATGGCAATTGATCACAATTTCTTTGTTTATATTTCAATTAGAAATGAAGAACTAGCGTAAAGATGAGTGTATAATGGAAGCAGGAACGATTGTGCTACGTTTAACATTAGTGTTTCGGTGGGGGGTTACATGAACTTGGCCCCAATTTATTTAGAAATTCTGGCTGTAAATTTGAGACAGTAACGAATAGACTCAACACACTAAGGAGCGCTCACAAAGCACTAACCGATGCACTATAAATGACCTTTAGTACAACCTTACTTGAGTAAAAAAACGGACTCCAAATATTTCCCTTTGTATTTTAAATGACACTTCATCACACTTTCTTTGTTTGAATCTCCACTAATAATGAAGCACTAATGTAACGATTAATGTTTCCTGGAAGCATTAACGATTGCGCTAGATTTCAACGTTAGTGCTTCGGTTGGGGGCTACCGTGAAGTTGGCCCCTCCCACGTTTTTTTTGTTAATTCTGGCGGTAATTTTGAAGCACTAATGAATTGAGTGGTATCACTTAGGAGCACTAACAAAGCACTAGCCGATGCACTATAAGTGATCATTAGTGCCCATGTTTCGGGGGGAACAACTTCACGGACGTATTGAAATCACCTCTAAGCTACATTCGTTAATCATAAGCAAAACTTAAATAGGTACTAGTTCGAAGGTGACTTGCTAATGCCTTGTTTAGATTACTAACATTTTACGATAGTAAGATTTGCGGGTAAAACTAACTTGCGTTCAGACTACCAAACTTAACATGGTTATCGTGCTTGTTCTACCATTGTCTTTACAGAAACAGGAAGAGGTTTCCGTAGAGTAAAGAATCTTCTTGTTACACAGGAGAGGATTAAATTATAAAAAATGAACAAAAATGAATTGATTGTAGCGTAACATTTTGTAGATTAGTTCTGCCATCATTCTCCTATATCTCAAAAGTGATACGCACCACTAGGATACTATACATTTCGATAAAGAAATAAATAAACTCACGAAGTGAGCAGTGCCTGATGACTAACTTGCGTTTAGACGGCCTTTTCTTACTAACGTTACAAGATAACCGTCGTAAGTTGACGCTAGTTAAATTTGAAACCCGCGTTAAGGATAACTACCGTTTACATTACTAAAATGAACTCGGGTTAACGCTAATTATGGTAAGATGTTAGTAATGTAAACAAGGCATAAGCCGACACCGCTTACCTCATTACTTTTCGACACGGCCAGCTCTAACCTGGCCACGGCGCGAAATTATACGAGCGTCTAGCCGCAGGTCACTGGAATTAAAATGGCGGCACACTTGGAAACACTTCCGGTACGGCACAGAACTTTTGCCTAAACAGAACTTTTGAGTAAACAGTACTTATGCGTATGCCCACCGCTAACAGGGGGCTGCGCCCCCCCCCCCCCGCGGCTAACGCCGCCCAGCTCCCTTCGGACGCACCCTTCCCCCCTTGCACACCTCGCTATCGCTCGGTGTGCATCCTGCCCTGGTGGGTTTATATACATCCTAGTTTTTAGTGGCATCTTTTAAAATTGTAAATCACAACTTTTATTAAATTTCCTTTCGTGTACTTACATAAAAAACGAAAAAAACTTTAATTTTCTTTTAAAAAAAATATGTAAAAGGTCAACGCCAGGGTTTGAACCCGGAATCTTTGGATTAGCTGTCTAACGTCTTGACCACAAGACCAAACTGCAGCTGGCGGATTGAGGGCTTCTCGCTGTTACTTATCGTTCAGGATAAGAGAGAGTGGGATACTTCCGCTTTAGTAGGCCGCCATTTTAATTCCAGTGACCTGTGTGTAGACGCAAGTGAAATTATGACTTGGTAGTACTAGTCCGAGCGACCGCCATGTTTGATAAGTCTTGTTAAACGTGAACATGGAGATTGCGGAAAATGATGAAAATAACTATAATAAATGTTTATCATATGATTTGAAAATAATGTGCATGTGCTTGTGTGTATATGTCTGTGCATTTGAAGATGTTGCCCCACAAAATAAGGTACGTTTGTTTTTATTGTACCATCATTTTTGTTAGGTTCTCACACAGATTTCTGCGTGCTGTGGATATCGTTAGGGTTTATTTCCATGACCCCTTACTCTAAAGAAAATTGGATTTTTGTAATTTGAAGTGAATCATGTGAAACCGACAAAAGTTTATTCCTTGCGTTGCCACGATAACTCAACTTGGAAGGATTTAACTTCGCTGCAACTTAATTGCAGATGCAAGGAGCAATTAAGATTAAAACAAGGGTTATGGTTAAGGAGATGTAGCCTAAGAACTAGACAAGTACGTTTGAAACTTATAAGCAAGGGTGGGCATTGTTTTCGCATTTCTTTGTGAGAAAATTGCGTAATGATCCAGTGCGAAATGAACACCTTATATATAGAGTACAAGGGTGCTTAGCCAGTGAAAATGTTCTATGGAGTGCATCTCGTCAAGTATTCCCAAAACACGCCCTTGTATATCTTGCTTTAGTGCCTAAAGCTCATAGCATGGAAGTATCGTAATTCTTACTATTAGCTACTTTTGCTGCCACGGTTCTAGAATTGCCCGCCACGGTGAATTCAGGACAGAAGCGGTTAGAAAAATGTCAATTCTATTTCAGTAAGCATATATAATAGCCGGGTACACTGTACTTCATGGCCTCCAAAAATAGAAAATTTACAGAAGAAATGTAATATCTTGTAAACGTACGCGTGGAAGTGTTATTGAAACCCAAAATATAGCAACTCCATGAAGTGTGTAAAGTGCTTGGGCTTATAGCTCTAGGGATTGAGCACAGAAAGTTTGTGTTAAAAGTCGTGTGCAACGCGTGTAATAACAAAAAATATATAACCTGTCTTTAATAAAATTAGCGTCCCGTAGACTACTGATTACAGAATTGTTTAGTGCGGACGTCTTCTCCTTGAGTGGTGTTCTCCAAGAAGAGGCCAGTGATGAGGCGCCGTGCCAGAAGCGTAGCCCTCCGTGCACGAAAGGAAGACACCAGAAGCGTAGCCCTCTGTGTGCAATAAGGTTCAGTTCGGTAGAGTGCTCACCAGAAGCGATGCTTCCTGTGTGAGCGAGGTTGTCCCAGAAGCGAAGCCCTCTGTGGACAGGTGAGGGAAGAGGAGTTGAGCACCCAAGAGTAAGAAGTGATACCCAGTAGTCCGTGCTGCTGGGATTTATAGGTGAATGTACGGGTGAATGTACTCCATACTTCTTCTCCATCGATTCCAGCTCCCTCTATCTCTTGATATCAGCTCCATCTGGTGTAAAGTTGCCTGTCGTCTACCACTGTTTATGTCACTCATTTGTTTGTTTTGATTAGCAATTTACATACATAAACACTGCCAGTTCACTTACGTAATATACGCGTGTCTGTGAACACACGGGATATTGCAATATGCTTAATAAAGGATATTAAAAAATGAGGGTAAGTCATATTTTTAAAAATTATAATGCATTTTTAAGTGCCTATTTCAGCAATAATAAATGCCTTTTTTGCCTGCCTATTTCAAGTAAAATAAATGCCTCAACTTCCGGGCTTTAGTGATAAGAAAGAGAGGAAGCTCAAGTTTTGCTCCATTTTCGACAGATTCTACGAAATTACAAGAAAATAAGAGTAGTGGCTAATATTTTGAGAGACCCACCCGTCAGATGGCTCTGTTGATTTTCTGAAACACTTGTCTTTTTCAATTAAAAAGAAAATACTCTAACTGACATATTCAGCCGTTCCGGAACTTTTAACACTTGTCACCATTATCTGCTTTCTAGCCCTGTAGGGCCCAGGACTCAAATCCTACAGTTATGAGCAGGGCATCATCTGGTTTATTTTATCCGTATATACAGAATCTGCAATAAAAAATGGGGATTCTCATTTAAAAAATCAAAGTTGGACCCCACACATTTTGATTAGCTAGCTCATCCGATAACTCTGTTGATTTTCTGCAACTTTTGTCGCTTTCAAGTTTTCAAAAAACGCAATCTAACCGAGATATTTAGCATGGAACTGTGACAAGCACTGTATAAGATAGACCGCGTCCAAACTTTACCCTATTATTCAAAGGCCTTGCAATTCAAAATGGCAGTTATTTTTTGTGTTGTAATCTCTTATTGGCTGACCTACCTGTGTACGAAATTTGAAGTAGGTTTGCGGGTTGATCTGAGTGACTCTTCCCTAGTTAGATGTAGTAGGAACAGGGGGTAAGATGGAATCAGTGATTGTTGTTAATTATAAAGTTCACTTTGTGTAGTCGGTACGGGATTGGCTGGCAGAGGGCCAATCAGGAACCACAGATAGCTGTCTCACGAGAAGATGTTGTTTATGTGATTTAGTGTGTTTGATGAAACCAAGTTGTTAGGTAGTTGGCGAAACTGACTCTTTTAGTTTTTAAATAAAACGTATTTGCTTTGCTCAGCTATTAATTTATTTTATTTGAAATATATAAAAGCAAAGCTTTGATATGGAAAATACGTTCACGCATATAACACTCGCGGTTGCAACCAAAGTTGCGTAAGGTCCCTAAATTAAAAAAAAAAAAAAAGATTCAAGCATACAGCACTCTGTAACGACTGTGTTGGAACGTGACCTTGAAAAACCACTTTCAAAGCGACTCGAAAAGAACACGAAGCGCTCAGTCTAAGCACAATTCTATATGTGCGAATCAAGAAGAGCTTTCAAATGCATTTCAAACGGAACAGACTGAAAAGAGATTTCACGCAGGCAAGACAACACAGTATACGTACGGTCAGTGCACAGTCTTATGTCTGTGAATCAGCCTTTAATGGTACGATACTAATGATAAGGATGGGCATAACATTCTCCACATTAAGTATGGGGAGTTAACATTTATGTTTACCTTCACTAGAGACTCCCTGCACGAATCTCGCGACCCCTAGATTGAAAAACTGTTCTCCACATTGTTTAACATCGCCACTGAGAATGTTGGAATAACTTAATATACAATTCTCCTGAAGTATTTGCCGCGTCGAACGGAAAGCTTCAAAATTACATTTGTTTTCTGTTATAGCTAATATGGCTATGCACAACCACACATAGTATAATGTTTTATTTTTCCCCAACAGATGACAACCCCATCAATTGTTGAAGTAATAAATATATAGATGTATATGACTGCCCTTCTTTTTGCAATTGCAAATTCAAAGACATTAATATAACATAAATGCAAGTTATAATTTTATCCTCTAATTACCAAGCAGAAAAAGTTACATTATTTAACGAATGGAATGCAGACACAACAACAATACATGAAGTATTCTCTTTAAAAAATTGTGAAAATGCAGCTTCTATTGCACAAACTTCTAAGTTTTATTAATTCTTGTTGATTCAAATATGAACATTGTTTCACGGTTTTGTTATCTTGCTCCCAAAAGTCTTGCAGCAAATAATTTGAGATGTTTATGCTCAGTAGGGCACCTAGGATATACGCAGTCCCGGGAAAAGGTATTTCGCAGGGCCCTCCCAGTAGAGAAGTTGATTAATAACATTTGTTACTGCCCATAAAATTCATTTTACCTTTATCTTATTAATAACATTATTTTCTGCCTATATTACGACGGATTCTCCAAAGTGCGGGGGCTTGGGGCATGGGCCCCGCCTGCCCTGCCCTAAAGGTGGCATTGTTTATGCTGTATGTTATTTTCTCTGAACTTGGGAAATAATCGTTTGCTAGCTGTCTTAAATCAGTTTATTTCTGCACTAATTCACTATTTCAAAAACGTGTTTAAGAGAGAAAAGAAATGGAAGATCATATATTAATATCGAACTTGTCTTCCATAGATCGAAAACAATTCTTTCACTATTTACAGTCTGCTCCTGAAACAATTGCTTAAATAAATTGTGGTGATAAAAATTGATAATTTACATCAAAACTAGGAAGAAGTTTCTTTGAAGAAATTTCCAAACATGCCTACTTTCGGTTACAGGCGCTGGAAGTTAAGACGCATCGTTAGAAATTACGTCATATCTTGAAAAGCGTGGTCCACGAGAAAGACAGGCCGCGGCGCGTAAGCTTCCAATGCTGCTGACGTCATGATACTAGTCAGGCTACTCAACTGATCTGTGGAGACCTTGCTCGCGCGTGGCCAGAAGTTCCAATATACTTTGATATGTTGCACTATTTGGAAAGCCATCAAACTATTCATAGTGGTAAAGAAAAAAATAATGAATGAAGTCTCAATCAAATTTGTCAGCAGGTTAAGAATGTTTTCAAATCCATTTTTGATTACTGTTTGTTTCTTCTTAAAATATTTCGTATCTGAAGATGTATATATATATATTTATTATGCTGTTTTTGTTAGGTTACACACACAGAGAGAGACTTTCGTATGTGGTCTGGGGATATCTTCAGAAAGTTGACTTTTAAAAACAAAATTACATTGAAGCCTTACGCGCATGTCCGGAAATGGATATTTGTAATTTGAAACATTTTTAATGTGACTTCGACATAAAATTATTTCTATCATTCCCACAACTCACCCGGGGAAGATTTAACTTCGCTGTACCTCACCTCGTAGAAGCAAGGACCAGTTAAGATTAAAACAATGGTTGTAGTTAAGGAGATGCAGTCTAAAAATAAACAAGTACGTCTTAATGCTATAGACAAGGGTGGAAATTGGGTTTTTAATTTTTTTGGTGAGAAATATTACAAAATGATGATCGAGTGACGAAATTTTAAAATTAACAATTTTTTCACATAAAGTACAAGGGTGCTAGTGAAAGCGTAGCCATACTACTAGAGTTCTTAAGTATTACCAAAACAAGCTATCTCTTTTCTTGCTTTGATACCTAAAGCTCAAAGTCATGTAAGGAATTCTAGTAATTCTTACCATTATCTACTTCTGTTACATGACGTCCAATGTGATTCCGAAGTTAAATATTTGTACTATTTCGGATGTGTGCATGCAATGCAGAACGTTGTAATGTCCCAAGCCACTCCACAGAAAAGTAGATAGATTCAACTAGCAAAACAGGGGCTCGCGGCACCCTGCTGCAAAAAGGGGGCTTACCCAAACTCAACATGGTCACACCTACTTGGAGACTGACCGACATTACACAGGAGAGGGCACATAAGTAAAACCGCTATCGGACTGAAGACAGGGAAGGTCTTCCCATCAGCACCCTGCTTCAGCCACATCGGAGACAGAACACACTCTAGTATAGACACGAAGCATGCATAGAAGCAGCCCGAAAAGAAGTGCCAAGAACGCAGGAAGTTGGCAAAAAACAGAAAGCAAAACACGCAGGAAAAGCCCCCAAAGGAAATAGGGGGAGAGACAGGCGAGAACATCTCGCAGGAAAGCAAAACGCTATTTTAGCAACCTGGCGCAACTAGGTCCCTAAAATAGTACAAGGCTCAACACAGTTGAGCATAAGTTAATTTGGCACACGATAATTTAGATAAGCTGAACCAGTTTAACTATTCCCTAAGATTACTGAAAAGTAGTATCAAAATATTTAACTTTAACATAATCTGTATTCACTTTCTCACATATGCATAAATATTCACACTCCGCGGACTGGAATCGTGAATGGTTGAGAACTTTTTTCAGTTATACCACAGTAATATTAACCTAGCTACTTCATAATAAAACCGCAGACACAGGAATTAACTGGTAAGATAATAATTTATTTTTCTTGAAATATCACAAAAGCATGGCAAAAGACTGTTTGCTGAAATTCGTGAAAAAAAGGGGGTTTCTGAAGATAATCTTCTAAACATCAAACGAGTTTCAAAGATGTTGTTATTACACATATCGAAACGGTAAATTCTTACAAAAGCTCTCTGGTACAGAGGCACGATTTCACACACTTTATTTCCAAAAAGATTAGATTGTTTTTGGACATGTTAAACATACTATACTTTAGCCCAGTTAAGAAGAACTTCTACAATTACAGGAAAAATAATACTTCTTTCAACGAGAAAGATTTTTTGTCTTACAAGCAACGCAGCTACTGGGTATTAATCTACGATTAATGTTTCAAAGAAATTGACATCAAACAAATTTATATGTAATTTTGCATTTCAGAACCTTGCATAGCCTAACCTCCGCTCTGATCATACAAACGTAGTAACTATAATCGGGTTAGGTAATAATTTGCAATACATATTTACATGGGCGAAAATGGCTTACGGTTGGCAAACGTAACGACGAAGATTTGAACTTTTCTAACTATTGAAATAAACGTTACGGATCTTTAAAGCCTTATGTTTGACACACCGATATATTGTAGTCATTTCAAATTATTTAAAACAAACCAGCAACGCAAAGGTAATGCTTAGTGGAAAAATAGCGTGCATTCAGAGTGGCACTGACTGAAGTGCAAGATAAATATTCTAAGTACACAAACCATATTTACTGTGCTGAATTTTCATGCTCTAAACATACAGATGCTTATCAGAATAATGGAAACACCTGAACGAAAGTGCAACTTACCAGATTAATATGGTGTCGGGCCACCTTTCGCCTTCAGAACAGCCTTGATGCGACGTGGGATGGAGGCATAAAGGTCGTGAATGGTAGCAAGTGGAATATTACACCATTCCTCGTGCAGGGCATCGGCCAGTTCTGTGAGAGAGGATGGAGGTGGAAATCGTCGCCGGAGTCGTGTTTCCAAGATGGACCACAGATGTTCAATTATGTTGAGATCTGGGGGTTGGGCGGGCCAGGGGAGGTGTTGAACTTCATCCCGATGTTCCTCAAACCACGCTGCAACAACTCCAGCTGTGTGAATGGGTGCATTATCATCCTGGAATATGGCGTCATTGTCCGGGAACAACATCCGGACCATAGGATGCAAGTGGTCTCCTAAAATTGCGACACAATCGTTGGCAGTGATGCGTCCGCGAAGTGTGACCACAGGACCCAATGAAAACCATGATATTGCGGCCCACAGCATCACCGTGCCGCCGCCATGTTTCACAGTTGGGCGGAGACACTGCAGATCATACGCTTCTTTGGGCGTTCTCCACACATAAACACGGCCCGTGGTTTGGAATAGGGTGAATGGTGACTCATCCGACCATACCACACGTTTCCAGTCGTCAACGGTCCAAGTTGCATGGTCGCGGCACCATTTGCGGCGTGCTAAAGCGTTCTGGTCCCTGATGAGAGGTTTGGCCCGTGCAACACGACCCCGTAAGTTCGTCATGTAATTCGCGGCGGACTGTGATTGTCGAAACAGGTTGGGGGAGGTACTGATTGAGTTCCTCCGTCATTTGCGCCGCAGTGGCACGACGGTTCCGCGTGACAATGCGCTTTAATACCCGGCGTGCCCTGTCACTGATGCTTTTCTTCCGCCCACTGTTCCGCTTCCCCGATGTGGTTTTCCCGTGTGTTGTGTAGGCCGTCATCACCTTCGACACTGTCCCTGGCGACACACCTAACACACTAGCCACTGCCGTCACACTCACTCCACATAACCGCGCACCAACAATTTGCCCTCATTGAAACTCTGAGAGGTCTCCCATTTTACACTACCTCCGTCTGCTGCAGCCACTGCACACTCCTGTTCCACGACGCCTGACGTAGTATGGAGACCGACCTAACACACCACCACCAGCAGTCCGGCGCTGCGGTCGCCACGACACCACTGCCAACCCATACATCTGACGTGTTGCCAACTACAGGTGTTTCCATTATTCTGATAAGCATCTGTATATGTGAACAGACTTGGTTTTGGTGAGAGAAAGAGGAATTTCGAAAAATTAACCATACATTGCCTGGAATGAATCAGCCCCCAGCTGCAATCAAAGTTAAACAGACATGACGATATCACACAAACTTCCAAGCACAAAACCACAAACCACCATCATGCTGATAAAATGGATCACTGAAACACTATTCACACTTACACAGGAGAAAGGGGTTTAGAACCACAAAATGAAGATTTATTTTTATTCAAACAAAACTAGAAAAACCACTGCACAGAAATCACTAAAACAAACCACTTCACACTTTGACGAAAATTTCACCACAAACCACAACTGAGATGTTCCTTCATATCACCTCTAGTTTGTACCAATGTGGACGACGATAGACGCCAACTTTAGCAATTAATAAGCAGCTCCCCTTAACGAAAAACTGGTAGAAACGCCCTTCCGAAAGTTATGGAAAATCATATGCTGGGATCGCTATTTAGCTTCATATACTTTTAAATTAATTTGCTGCCCTTTAACTTTAATTCAAATGCTTTCTTCAGCAGCGCGGTCCAGAACAGCTTCAGCGGCAAGAAGACACGTTTTTCTACTACTGAAAAATTATTCAATCAGAGAAGAGAATAAAACTGACAACCGGGAGAGGAAGGGGGAGTGGCTCAGCTGGCCAGATAACGATAAAAATAAATCAACAATCAGATCCCTTTAACTGTTTACCAAGATTTTTAACGAAAGAAAGATTGTTAAAGAAAATATGAAATAATAAATGGTAAAAACAATAAGATAAAATCGTCCCGCCAAATAACAATTAAAATATGTTCTTTATAGTTCGGCTTCTTTGATATGTGGACAAATAAACTATTTGATGAAAGCCGAAGACGAAAAATATTGCCGAGAAAATACGAACACAAAAAAAGAAAATAATACAAAAGGGAAGACGGTAAGATATGTGGCAACCAACCAAAATGGGTCGTTACAACGTAATGCATAAAATCAAGGGGTGATGTGAGTGCTAGTGCACACATACGTCCTTGAACGTGCCCTTGACTCATGCTCTTCTTAATTTTGTATCACGTTATTGTAAGCATCCTAAATAATATAAATGTCTAACTTTGGAAGCATATAAATAATGCAAACAACGACTTTGGATGGATTTATCACTATATAGCAGAAGCTGAAGATCGCTAGCCCTCATATGATTATACACTGCACTGGGGAAATAAAAAAATATTAGTATTTACCATTAATTAGCGAATAAAAGTTGGACAAACGCCTGAAGTTTACCGATGAATTTTATTTTCCGTTCCCCAAGTTTCTGCAAGCTACTGAACTGTACATACGCTCTATACCAGTTATTCCCTTGCAAATAATGTACACAGGCACTTCTAGAAACACATAGATACAGTCATTATTCAAACAAATATTACGAAAAGCTATGTGCTATTTTTGTTTTGTTAAATAGGTACCTGAGTTGATCAACATAACAAACTCGTCAGCATTCGAAACAACAATACTCGTCACGCTTCGTGTTATGAATGATCAATTTTGGTACAAAAATAACGGACAGTATGTCGAGCACAGATAAGTTAACCTATTAGCGACTTGTTCATTTATCAAATTTATAATAAAATTGGTTGAGGGCTAAAACCTCAAACCCGTGTATTACTTCCCCTACCTATGGCACTCTGAGAGAGGGCCGCAAGAACATTACGATATCATTCTACACTACATCACGAGGTTTTTTTTTTGGTTGTTCATCGCCCCGAGTTCATTCTTTAAGTTTTCAACACATATTAAGCCTTCTGTTTGTGAGAACTGTTCTCACTTTTGAAAATGATCTCTCAATGTCCACAGAAGAAATAGGAACATACATAAAAGAGTATTACTGACGGTTTCATATCAACGACTAATTAATTTTCACCTTTAATACACTGCATATGTTTTTAATTTACTCTTGACCCTTTTCCCCCACATAGCACATTTCACAATTACTGCACTGGATTCTATAAATTACTCCTTTTTTACTCCATCATTCTCTTCTCCTCTTCTGCTCTCCGTACATTTATCTTCTTCTCTCTTATCACTTCCAGTAGCCTCTTGCTTCCTTTTCTGTACGTTGAAATACCTCCAATCTTTTTCAGCATTCTCTTAAACACTTCTGTTTCTTCTCCTATACTCTCTATCCCCCACCACAATTTCTTCTCTTCTTCTCCGTTTTCCTTTGGATCCGCTCTTTCTTCTCCTCCTTGTCTCATGGTCTCTCCTTTCCTTCTGTGCTTCAACATCCTCTTATCATATCAATTTCTCCTTAACTGCTCATGAAAAACTTCTATGCCTTTCTCTGCCTTTCCTTTTTCACTGTTGACCTGCCTAATTCTCTTTTCCACGTTTATGAAGTTTCTCTTCGTCGAGTAATCCACATCACTCCTAGCATGGCAATTGTTCCCGAGCGCACAACTTTTTTTGTTATAATTTCATGTATATTTTTCCTTCCTTCTTTCTTATCCTCATATCTAAAAATACTATGGTATTATCCTTTTCCACTTCCAACTCCAGTTCTATGCCTTTCTCTTTATCTTCAATTTCTTTTATAAATGTCTCCAACTGCCTTTGTGTGCCCTTCTATATCATATCCCCAAGCAATCGTCAACATATCTACTAAAAAACACTAACTTGTCATCTCATTTTAACCGTACCTTCTCCCATTCGTTCATAGCAATCTCCGCCAGCACTGGACTCAAGCGTGAACCTATGCTCATCGCTTCCTTATTTCTGACCAACTCATCACCTATGACACAATAACTATTCTTCCACATAGCTCTCAGAGCCTCTTTCAGCCCTTCCCCACTCCAGCCATTAATCCTACTATCCTTCATATGTTCTGTTATGACCTTCACTATGTTCTTTCTTCTTAAGCTCGGGAACATGGCTTTTACATCTACACTGAGCAGAATCGATTTAGCTCTCATTTCCCTGACTTCCCTCAGACTTCTTTTTAATTCCACTGAGTTCTTCACACTAGCACTCTCCTTTGAGTTCACTTTGACTAGCAGTTCACTTTGTGTAGTCGGTAGGGGATTGGCTGGCAGGAAGCCAATCAGGAACCGCATATAGCTGTATCATGAGAAGATATTGTTTATTTGATTTACTGTGTCTGATGAAGCCAAGTGGTTAGGTAGTTGGCGAAACTGTTACACTTTTTTAGTTTTTAAATAAAACATATTTGCTTTGCTCAGCTATTATTTTATTTTATCTGAAGCGTGAATGTAGTACGAAGAAAGCTTTCAATTGCAGACTGGCACAACAACACGGTAGGCGGCTAGGCGCACAGTCCTTTATGTAAATCCTTAAAGGTACCGTTGGTGACAAGAAACTGTGGTGGTTTAACCATTATTTTAGAGCACAGCCTTTCTGAACCTTTTCTGTCCTGCGACTCTATTTTGTCAGTCTTCTAGCCGGCGACCCACTTTTTCTTGTAAATAAATAATAAGCGTTTCGATGTCACTTTGCATGAAATCATATTCTACAGCCTACATACACACTCATGCATATGTATGCACATAATCCACGACGGAAAAATCTAGTATTTACAGAAAATCAGTTGCCCTCAGAAACATGGTATCGTCAATTTCAATGTACTTTACTCTTTCCTTTAAAACCGTGGTTTCCGCGAGGTTCTTCTCGATTATTAAAAACATATATATATGACGGGCATGGGGCAAAATAGTCCTATGCTACACTTTGGTGGAAAGCTGTAGCTCAACTGAAGCTTTACATGTCATACATATACTTATATGGATCATACAATAACTTTTTTTACATCTGATATTGCTCTTTTGAACCTAGTCCGGTTCATAGTGCATCATCAACTCGCAAATACATTTTGTTTCCAAGGAAATACAATAGGTTCGAACTATTTACATAGGAATCTTGTATTCATCCACGGACATACTGTCCTTAAAGACGTCTCGTCCGAGACTGAGTTGCAAAGTACGACGTATTTAAAATACACGGATTTTATGGACAATTTGTATATGATTGTATACAAAAATATTATTAACTCAGATACTATTAAAGATATTAATGTCAAATTTTCAGCGTATATAGAATGAACGTGCAGGCAAATTTCCACCAAATTATATGTATGTACAATATATACAACGCATATACGAGGGAATGTTGAACATGAACATAAGCCATTACAAAATTCTAACTCAGAATGACATATTATATGACTCCGTTCCCATTTAAGAAAATCAATCGAGACTCAATATGGTGGACTTCAAGATGGCGACCATAAAGAACATACCGTTCAACAGGTAGGGCCTTCCACCCAGTATTCACTAGTGTGTATTTGTGTGTATAAGTATGTGTTCAGCAATTTAAGAACCTGAGGATGTTTCCACACGTTTTGATCACTTTCCACATACAGAATTTGACTTTTATACCATCGATATCTCTTGAGTGGTCAAAATTTGCATGTTCACATACTTTGACAATCAAATCATGAGGGACGAAGAAAATATGTAATTCTTTTCTTTTCTGACACATCAGTAAGGTTGCTTATGAGTATAAGGACGATACGCCAGAGTTCAATCGCTAAACAATAACATTCTAACGAATAATATGTTCGCTGTATTTATTCTTATGTACCACCGTGTGTATGCGAAGGAAAAATGTGTTCGATATGTTTTTCCTATTTCATTCGTGAGAGCCCTTTCCTAAATTTGTTGGAGAACATGCCTGGTGCAATGGACGTAAAAATAATTGAACATCTAAATTCTTTGGGAACCTAAGTTTGTAGTGACGTAATAGCAATAGCTCTAATCTCCAAAGGAATAGGTCATCTCGACTTGCACCGGTAATTTTTCATGATTAAAGAATTTTGAGTAGTGAAGCTGGCCTTTTGGTACTTTCCTGGACGCTAATACTATTAATAAAGTAGCAGTAAAATATACGTGTATATATTGATGTGAACTGTAGACGAAATTGGGACAAAATTTATAAGATATTGCAACACTTATGTACTTAGTAAGGTGGTTTCTTCACCCGCGTAAATATATAATCCCATGTTCTTTAGATAAATTCACAAAAACGTTGTCAAAAGTAACTAAAGGTAATAATGGTTTTATTGTAATTGCTTCTTACAAAGTACCTGCTGAAATTGATATCATAGGACATCTTTGTTGTAACTCCAAAAGTTGAATACATACATTTACGTAAGCGCTAGCAATGTTAATTTCACTATTTGAGACTACCCAAATTTGAAATATAGATTTAAAGCTTCATTATAGGACAATAAGAAATTAAGAACTAAAAGCTAATGGATTAAACATTAGTATAAACAATTTATAAATTATTAATTATCATTTTTTTTTTCTTTCATTAGCCACTGAGAACATTTTGTGTGCAACAGATGGCGATACTGTATATGCCCAAATTTGAGTGACCTCATTTCTATATTCTCGCTACCCTTTGAATTATTGGGACTGAAATTATGTTCTAAAGTGTGTCATTGATGATTGTTCATAGTTTTAGAACCTTCAGGAATATGGTTCAATGCATTTTCAAAGATTCTTGTAGATAATTTTTGAAATCCCCATAATTATATCCATGTGAGATAGATGCGGACTAATACACTACATTGTTTAGCAAGATGAATTGGTTCACATTTCACCCGTGATGTCACTGCAAACTTAGGTTGTTAAAGAGTTTAGAAGCGTGTCTTCTGATAACACTGTTCATTCAGCGCGCAAATTGGGATAATAAGAACATCCAACGTTGGGCCTTCAATCGCCCTTCATCCCGGCTAACTATAAGGCACATAAAGAGCCTTAGTTGGGCCAACAATGTGCTTTGGTGTAATTATTATTTTCGTCCAACTACAGTAGAACATGGTTATTTCGACATCAAAGGGAGTTAAAAAGAATGTGTCGTTATAACCGAATGTCGTTGTAACCGAGGCTGTTTGCTTGAATATTTTGGTAGCACAGAATACCTTACGCTATAGGGGAGGTGTCGTTATAACCGATGTCGTATAAAGTTACACTGTATCAGGTACATAAAGTCTTCCCTACCGGAACAAGAATACCGAACAAATGACGCGGATATCGACCATAGTTGGCCGTTCTAAGTAAATATCGATTGATATTGGCGTTGTACGATATTTCGACATTCAGTGACATTCTTGAAACTAAAGAAGCGTGTTGTATTTTATCTAGAAAAAGTTAAAAAAGAATAAACTTGGCAGGTTAAAATTTAAAGTTTAATGAAACATCACTATATGAAGATATCACTCCGTGATATTCAACACTAGACGATATCGTTCATAAGAGCATCATGTGTGTACCAAAAAGTCCGTGTAATGGAAAAATAACACATTGGGAGTACGTAAACTGTGTACCACATACGACCACAATTCAAGTCCGGGGACCAGAATGGTCAAATTTAAGCAATCTGAAAGGCTTTTCGTAGTCCTTGATTGCCATTTTCGAAGTCGGTGTTGCCAAGCAGCTATTACGGGAAACTGAGACAGTTGGCGCCACCACGTAGGTACAAAAATTGAAACTTAGACGGTTGAGTTACAAATCTATGAATATATTTTGTCATCGAAAACTGACATTTACTTGTGCTTTATGAACACCCCACCCCTACTTCAAGAAACTACACATTCTGCCCGTCAAAATAGGTACCAAGAAAATTATGTGAAAACAGAACATTAAGTTTCCCCTTTCGGAAACCAAAAGACAAGTTACAACGTCGCATTGAAAGAAACATTCCAAGATGGTGGCCCTGACCTACAACCTTAGCAGTGTTATCAGCCGGAGGACTGTTCTAGTCTTTATATCTTGTCATCCATCCTCCCCCACTTTTTTTAAAATCCCTCGAATGTAATCCATTTAGCAATGACCGTGTTCTTTTTTTTTTAATGTTCTTATTCAAGTGTACTTATAATTTTACCTATCCTGCCGTTCATTTCTTTATTATTATTATTAATTTTTCACATCAGAATATTTCCATTAATACAATTTGACATCTCAATTTCTCATATTCTCAAAGATGTTTGAAGAGAACAGATACCTCCATCTGTGCAGCGCTTCAAACAAACAAAATGGTTCACCTGGTGTTAAGCAGTTGCCAATTCAGGAGTTCGATGGAAAAACTACTTAACTCGAAAAACGCAGTTCTCTGAAAAACGGGTTCGAAAATTTTGCATGTTATTTTACCAATTTCCTGTGACTGAAGACGCTTTGACATAATAGGGGAATATGTTGCTAATACCCCCAGGAAGGGATTGCATGAAGCACAGCTATATTAATCCCTGATGTTAATACAATAAAATACAAGTAATTAAGCACAGAAGTTACGCCTTTTTTCCATAAAGGAAATATCTGCACGATGTATCTGTACCAAACTTGGAACGAATGTTCTTGAGCATAAAAAAAAACTGTCCGGGTTTCCACATCCCCAAGCACCTCCAGTTGTCAGTATAGCCACCTTATGATAAAATATCACAATGGCTTCTATACTGTTAAACGGATCTGCACCAAAGTTTGTAAGATTATTCTTCTACATGATACCAACACTACGAAAGGAAATGTACCCCTCCATGTACTCCAGTTGTTAGTGTTATCAAACTAATTGCAAATTGAGTTTTTCAAAACTTCTGCAAGAACTTCTATAGCGTTCCGCATATCCCCACCAAACTGGCGTGAAAACTCTTCGACATCCTAGAAAAGCAACGGACCTATGACGGTCCCCACTAAAACATCCAAGTTGTCAGTGTTGCCAGTCAATAAAATTGAAGTTCTGCAAAAGCTTCAAAGTATCTGCACGCCTGTGGATTACTAGTAATTCTACGAAAGAATAGTTTGTGCGTCAGCGTTCGTTTCTTTCGCCATCATACTGTTATTTGTTTACACTTCTCTTATACATATCGCAGCCACATTCAATCCACTCCTGGATGAGGCCTCTCCCCGGAGGGAGGAGATTGGTCTACTGCTCCCATGCTGACCAGATGGGTTGGGAGAGGAGAGCCGAAGCTCTCACTGTGATCGCCACTGTCTTTTATTCAATAACAGCTCCCCAATTGCATCACGAAGCTGGGTGGGCACCATTCCATTCAAACACACCTTGGAAAAAATCCTTGAAAGCGCCGGGAATCGAGCCTGGGACCCCTCAATCCGTAGTCAAAAAAGGCTAACGACTAGGCCAACGGGAGTGGTCATATATATGATATATAATTAAATGTCAGCGTGTTTGTTTGTTTGAACGCTATACAATTCTACACCCCTTGACGGATTCGAACTAAATTTGGCACATATATTCCTTAGGACCTAGAAGGATTAGCTGCCACATAAAAATGTTAGCACCCGCCGAAAGGGAGGAACAGGGGTGTCGGTTCTATCAGTTAATAGACTATGATTGTTAGATATGTCCCTACAGGCTGAGCAACCCCATACCACAATGCAGTTTGCCGGGTTGACTACCTTCAAGTGGGCAAATATTAAAATCCTTCCTTTCAAGTCATTAGTTACGGCTATCCTAGACTTTCGGTTCGACACGCTGCAGGGGTGGAGGTTAAGGGGGTAAAAAAAACTCTCAATCATGCACCAACGGGTGGGCAAATCATCTATTATTCATATATTCTTATACGTGGAGGTCTAATACAGCTACGAAATGTAAAAAGGACTTAAATCGAGTTAAGCCGTTCTTCCGTCCAACCCTTCAATTTCATTAAAGTCAATTTTGTAATTTTGGGTATAGGGGAACTTCGGGCCAAACTCGCAGATCACGATATTACAAGTTTTTGTTGTTGTTGTTTCGTCACTGATACAAGTCAGAGTTCTTGTGCCAATGTATGGTGTGAACTTTACTGATTATTGGTATTTGTTGTTTATCCATATGGTTCCAAATAGCAAAATTAACCAGAAATCCTTTCTAAAGGGCAATTTATTAGTAAAAAAAGTGTTTTTAATATCGAAAGTGCCATATGATACTGTGATAAATAAAAAAAACAACTTTTATATAATTTTGTTTTGGTAGAAGATGGGAGCCCCCTGCGCGGCCTACTCGGTAGCGCGCTCGACTTTAGTGAGAGCGGTCCCTAGTTCTATTCCCAGTGGGGGCTCCAAATTTCGGTTTGGGAAGCTACTTGAATGAAAGAAGAAGCGGACTGTGATCATGAAAGTCAGACGCACGACTACGAAGAGTCGTTACGCTGACCACGTGGCCCTCGACTTGAACATAATACAGCCTTCTGACAGGCCTAGGCCCTTAAGAGCTGTCAAGACACGGTGTTTTTTTTTTTAATTTTTAGTAGAAGATGAATGCGAAAACATGACCTTGTGAAACAAGTAAGGCGAAGCCCAGTCGGGGGATTGTGCACATAAGGTACCACCAGGTTGCAGCAGCGAGCATTCTATTTATATGATCAATGTTGCGTTCGAGAAATGCTGCAAGACCTTTGCAATGACACATGACACATCAACTACTTTCCTAGCCGTAGTTGTTCCAAAGTTGAAAATCCCTGCCCCCGAAACTCGGGAACCGCCCCTGCTATCTGAATGAATGATATGAGTTTGAAGTCGTGTTGCCGAGACCTTTCCAATGACACCTCAACCACTTTCTCAGTCCTAGTAGTTTCAAAGTTGAAATCCCCCCCCCCCGAAACTCGGTATCCACCCCTGCAATATGGATGAATTACCGAGGCCTCTCCAACGACACCTCAACAACCTTTCTAGCCCTAGTAGTTCCTGAGTTGAAAGTTGTCGACAGACGCACGGAGCGGGCGCGGACGATTTTACAGCATAACTGCTAATGCCTAAAACAGTTTGGCTCTTTGGTAATAATTTTTCTAGAATCCTTTTTACGTTTCGTTTTTTTTTTTTTTTTTCTCCAATGGTTCACCGTATCGATATAATTTCTGTGTACATAGGTTGAAATGTAGAAGTAATTTTTCGAATATTTGTATTGTTTATTTGTTAACATATTACATTTCAGCTGTAAAAAAGAAACAAGATATTAAATTTGTATTACAGTTCTGTTTCATTTCCCACGTACAGTAACTTTTCTTTTTGTCTTGCTTTATTTTACGAATTTAAAGATCTAAAGGGCATTGTTTTGTTTGGTTTACTTGGTTGCTTCCAGTTAGTTGTAACATGAACAAAATACCAGAGAATCCTAATCACAAAGTCACTGTAATATGGTTCAAATACTGTGCATGATTTTTGTTTGTTACAAAATCGGGAACTTTTTTTTCTCAATATGTCTTACTTGACATTTGAAGACATGTTTGATCTTGCAAATACAGCAACTTTCGTGTAAGGGTTTTTTTTTTATCATCAATACAATTGTAACTTAAAAGTTAATGGTCAATGTTTGTACATTTTATGAAGTGAAAATTATCAATAATTATGTTATAGGATGAACCGATTATTATCTATGAATGAACGAGAACGATCTGCTCCTAATTTGCGTGTGTTCAATCCCCAGCAGCACATCGATATTGATTGACATGAATAACGGACGATTGCGATATTAATCGAGGCCGTTATCAGAGATCGATCAATAACGAATGGCAAACATTTTTTTGCCGATATTGGCCGATTAATGGAGATCGATAATGAACGCTATCGGGGAGCATCTTCTCCTTATATTAATCGATATCGGATAACAATATCTACTGATGTTGAAAAACGTTATCGATTGATAACGGATTTTACCATTTCTCAATAGTGATGGATATCGGAGAACGATGTCGATCGGTGAGATTTTCAGACAGTGGTATTCCTCTAAACTTCGTATTTTGAACTGCCAAACTTTACCCCGCCACCTTGTTTTCTGGTTGAAATATCGTACCACGCCAACTTCCATCGATATTGCTGTACAACATTCAACCACGATATATATCCGCGATATTGGCCTGATACCCTTGTGCTGCTACGGATGTTACCTCTACAAACAGAATACTACATCCGTGAATTCAGAAAGAATTGTGTCCAAAAGTTCCCTCATTTTCCGAAGCAAATTTGGGCATATTTATATAGGATTTAAATTCTTGTAATTCGCCACACGGATTCAGAGTTACCATTAACATGATCATACAGTATATGAAAAATGCAATAAGAGATAAAAATTGTAACTTGATATGACATACGTACGTATAACAAAAACACGACAGTAAAAAAAATCAGTGTCAAAATTTACCCCAGTTAAGAGTATACATTCCACTACTTAGAAGTAAATCTATCGATGCTTCAAACTGCTTTTTCGACCAAACTTGGTAGAGTAGTAGGGTACATCAGAAAACCACCAGAAAGCATGATTAAAGGTGCTTTCGTCCAAAAAGACGAGCGAAGTGACCAAAAGTTTGGTTCATAAGAATAAGTGATCTAAGTCGGAAAACACACGTTTATTGGGAAAATGCTTGAAATCATGGAAAACAAATGCACGTGAATAGAAACCGGGTCAATGTGCTGTCTTCTAGAGGGTGCGTTTGTCATGGCCGCATCTTGAAGTTGGCTATCTTGAATCTTCCTCGAAATCAGTTTTGTCATAAATACATATTTGAGAGAGATAATGGGATGTTACATGAGTATGTGTAGTTGATTTTAAAAAAAATGAAAATATTCTTTTCTTCAAACAGTGCAAGAAATGAAAATATAATGCATAAGTAATGAGCACTGAGTAGTGGTTCCCAATATTCATAACTTGTGCAATGGGTCTTCATTTCTTGCACTGTTTTGAAGAACAGAATATTTTTCCACTCTTTTCAATCAACTACGAATACTCATGTAGCATCTCATTATCTCTCTCAAAAATACATTTATGACAAAACTGACTTAATCAATGTATTTCTGGTAAAATTCTAGTCCAGGTTCATATGTTACATGACCCCCCCTTCCCATTAAAAAAATCGAGAAACATTTAAGATGGCCGACTTCAAGATGGCGGTCATGGCAAACGTGCTCTTTAAAAGATAGCGCATTGACCTGTATTTGTTTCCCATTATTTCAGGCATTTTACAAATAAACGTGTGTTTTCCGACTTAGATCACACTAAAGTACTTACAGTATTCTTATGAACCAAACTTTTGGCCACTGCGCCCGTCTTTATGGACAAAAGCACGTTTAATCATGCTTTCTGGTGGTTCTCTGATGTACCCTACTCCTCTACCAAGTTTGGTCGAAAAAGCAGTTTGAAGCATCGATACGTTTAATTGCTAGAGAGAAGATTGCTTTCTAATTGCTTTCGCAATAAGACTATAAAGTTTAACCAAATTGCCTTTCTTAAATATATATGTATAAAAAAGTTGGAGGGAGGAGTTGGTCTGCTGCTCCCACGCTGACCAGACATGTTGAGAGAGGAGAGCCGACGCTTTTAACTGTGATCGCCACTGTCTTTTACTTACAGCAGCTCCCGAATTGCATCACGATGCTGAGTGGGCACCGTTCCAGACCTTCTTGGCATAGCCTGGAATCGAACCCTCAGCAGTCAGCAACGATAACTACTAGACCAGTGGGGCGCTCCCTCAGTTATTAATCCCTCTTATTTTTTTGTGTTCCTTTACTCGTATTCGCATCATTGTAATTATAATCAGTTAATAAATGTGTGCACTTTATGACTTAATGAATGTCTTTATTGTTATCAATATTATTTACAGTTTTCGTTTTTTTTCTTCTTCTTGTTTTTCTTTTAAAACATTTATTTAGCATTATAAACAAATTGTCCGTTTGATACGAATTTCTTATTTACACTCAAATCGAACCGTAGATCATATTCTTCTTTTTTTGTTTTATTACTTTACAAGTTTTTTTTTCTTCTTATTCATAAAAGAATAGCTTGCTTTAGTATTCTAACTCGCATACACACTCACAAACATATGTGTCGCCCTCACACGTCTCACATATGAGTACTAAAAGTAGTTCATACACACACGCATACACTCACAGAAAACTTTCTTTTCTCTCATTACAACAATATTATTTTTCCCTCATTCATCTTTATCCGATTTATTTGGTTTCCTTTGGTAACTTTTATTCTTATTTGCTTTTCTTCTTTGGAATTTTGAGCATGTATTTTTTTTATCTAATTATTATTGTTATTGTTATTATTAATATTAACAGCACTCGTGGATTTAGAATTCCATTCAACTGGTGCTTCCCATGGGAAGTGTCGGGGTCTTGGGTCCATTTTGTCCGCCTGCCATGTTGTTATTCAGATCTCCAAGATTTCCCTGAGGGACTGGGTTCACTGCTCGTCCGATCCCTGCAGCAGCACCATTCAACTGGCCGTTCATGTGTGCCGGTAATGCAGGCTGTAAAGAAACATAGAAAAATAACGATTAATGTACTCATTTTTTTTATTATTAATATAGTGATCAAAGGACGAAAATAGTAAATGTTGAGTACTTTAAAATACCTAGCTAACTCTATGGGTTGCGGAATTCGCATGTTCATTGCCGCGGTAACAAAAGCTTGCCGTTGGATTATTTCAAGTGGGGTAAGTTTGTTAGCGTAACTCTAACACACAATGTCTCTCATCCATTATTTTCTTCATTTTGAATTCGAACTCAGAACAGTCTAAAAATAAAAATAATAATATAAAAAACACCGCCGTTACAGACCGATAGGTCCTGAGCCTGCCATCTATCCGCGCTTGGTGGAACTGCATTCACCTGAGTGACAGCGGTGTGGGCAATACTGCGCGCCACATAACCACGAACTGGCATATTAGTGGCTTACCAGACCGAGTGGCCGTCACGTCTTTATTTACGTGACTCCCCAGTTTTCCTCACGACGCTGGGTGGACGGCTGGACGCCGAAAAGTGGGACTCCAGCTGGGAATGAACCGAGGGCCACGCGGACACGAGTTCAACGCTCTAACCACTAGACTATTTAGCCCTTCTAAAAATAAAAAAGTGTTTCTAATAAATTTATTCTCGTCAAAATGTAATCAATGATTTATAGTTTCAAAAATTAATGTTTTTTTGTTTGTTTTTTTTTCATGTAAGAAAAATTAAAACTAAACTGAACTGGGCTGCATGGCAACCACTTAAAGAACTTCCTCCATCAGATGGCTCTATTACATTCAATAGAGCAGCGTTTCTCCCCCTTTTTTCATCCTGTGACACCCCTTTTACTATGTCTTCTTGCCGGCGACCCACAAAAACATTACAGTTGATTTGCTGTTTACTTTAACTTTGGTAATTATAAGACAGTTTATAAAACTAACAACATTTATTATTTGTAACCTATTGAAGCCTAGTTAAATAAATTGTTTACCCCCCCTCGCAACTCCCACGTTGAGAAACCCTGCAATAGAGGTTTACGGGGTGAAAGTAACGCCTCGTGATCACAGTCCGCTCCCTGTCCTCACGATACTGAGGCAACGCCGATTTTTTTTTATCCTCCAGCGAGAATCGAAATCGGGATCGCTCGCACTGAAGTTGAGCGCACTACCAACTAGGTCATACATTTATTTTTTTACATAACAAACCTCGTGGAATTGTTGTAACTTCCTGACACATTTCTAAAATGAAATACGTAGTAATATAAGCATGAATTGTTTCTATGTTCTGCCATTTACAAGTGAACTTTTGTGATTTCTACCGAAGCAATAAACATCATTTTCTGTAGTTTGCTGACAAATATTATACCATGCGCTTCTTTGTAACATCTTTTTCTTTCAGAAGAATACCTCTCGTCGGGCAATCTATAACACATTCCAAGGTAAAAAATATTTGTTCAAAACGATGGTTTGTAATGTTAGAAAATCATATTTAAATAAACAAAATTTAATAATTAATTTACAAAATAATGCATGACAACCATTTTCTAGCCTCAATGGCTACTCTCAATGAATGACTACCAGGGATTCCGCCAGGATTTTCAATTTGGGGGTATAAAGTCAAAATGGGGAGGGTGTAAGTGGAGTTTTGCACGGTTTCTATGGATTTTTGACAATATTTTCTTTAAGTTGGAGGGTGTAGTCGTGAATTTGGGGGCTGACACCCCCAGACGGAAGGGGGGAGCTGGCAGAATCACTGATGACTACCAGCAAAATCTTAAATTGGATTTTAAAGTCTGACGAAAACTGCAACTTTGCCAGGATTTAATTATTTTAACATAAGAAAGTAACAAATATTAAAAATGTGTATTGACACCTTTCGTTTTCAGTATGTTATGGGGCCAGATTCAAGTACTTAGAAGATTCATCCTTTGACTTAAATATTAGATGGATATTTTTGGAACATGAAGCAGAAATGCAGGAAATATTTTTAAAATCCTATTCTTACATCCTTCGTATCCTTAATGGCTAATCTTAAAGATTGACTACCAACAATTCTCAATCACAGCAAACAAAAGTTGGTGGATTTTTTTTTACTCTTCCTGTTTTTTATCTTTATCTTTTTTTTTTTTTTTTACTTTCTTTCAGCAATATATTTCGTCTGTTCCATTCCCAGAATGACTTTCAGCTCCAGCGCTGAGAGAATGAGAAAAGTAAAGAATAATTTTTCAAAAGCCGCCACAAACAGTGATTCTCTGATCACCGTTAGAAGAAGAACAAAAAAAAAACTTTCAAAGATATCATCCCAAAGTAAGAACCCCACCCAACCATTTTGCCCCATCCTACTTTATATTTTTTTTCTTTTCTTCTTGCTTTCCTCTTCTCAGTCATGAATTTTCTTCCTTCTCTTTCTTTCTCTTCCCCACTCTTACTTTTCTATCACAAATAGCTCCATCCCCATTTTTCATTCGTTTTTTTTTTAACAAAAGAAAATCGACACTATCTCTCACTTCCTAGTTAAGCCATGATCCACCTACCCTAATGAGACAGCCTTCTTCATATACATTTTATTCGCATTGTTCCTCCTTAAGCCAGGTATTGATCAGGTAAAGGCGGATGTGGCGGTAAAAAAAATACTATAGAGTGAAGCTGACAAACTAATATGTATTAGTAGTGGTGTAGTAACAAATAGTACCAGAGAACTTGATTAACGAAAAGCTTGATACTATTATCTATCTATCACAATGATATACAGATGCATAATGATGTTTGTAATGTGGCAATAATAGTATTAATACAAACGCAATATTGTAATAGTAATAATAATGCTAATATACCAATAATAGTAATAATGCTAATGTAATATAGTAATTATAGTAATAATGGTAATGCAATTATAGAAACAATATCAGTAAATGATATGCAATACACTAATAATAATATAATACATTAATAGTAATAGTACTAACAATGCTAATGTAACAGCTCTATAGTAGTAATAACAGTAGTAATGCTAATTAATATACTAAGCTGTTCCCCTGTGTGTAAGAGGTAACGTTTGCTGCCTTGCTATCAAGAGGTCCTGAGCTCGATGCTCGGTGGGGACACAAGTGATTCGGATGTCACGTTAAGCTGTAGGTTCCTTTCTTGGGACGTCGTCATCTTCAACAGGTGGAAGGCAATGGAAAACCACAATCGGCTCATTCTGATCTTAGACCTGCCTGTGGCAGACATTATTATAATCAATGTACAAGCAGTAACAGTACTAATGTTAATGTAATATAATAGTTGAATTGGATTAAATTGATTCTTGGCATCTTTGGCTCGGGTCGGGAAGGGGTAGGGAGAGGATGGGGAAGGTACCTTCCATGGCCTTACTTAAGGTGAAGCTGAGGGAAACCTTGGAAACCTCAGTCAGGATGGTCGGCCTACCCATTGGCGATCTAAAGTCCGCCATGTTGCCGAAATAAATCATCAGAGTCAATTTAGGCTCGAGGAAGATATTTTGCAACAGTTCCAAAGTCTTTCCTCTATTAGCATAAAATCGTTCTGATACATTTCGGCGTGTGCAAATATATCGTTTTTATGTTGTTTAAACTGTGTGTGTCCCACTACCGTTGAACACTGCAAACAAAAAGTCAACCAATCTCTGGCCTCTTCGGTTTCTCTTGCATAGTCGGTTTCTCTTCTTCTGTTTTCCCATCTTCTTCTTCACCTACTACTGCATTACAGTCGCCCATGATTACGATACATACGCCCTCCTTTTATCTGCGAATCAACTCCTCAAGCTATTTTCAGGCCTCTTCTTCAAGATGTTTAGTTGTGAGTATGAATATCTGTATTATAGACAGGTCCTTTTAATTTCACCATCATCATCATGTCCTCATTACTGCAGACTACATTCACGGATTTTTTTGTAGGCTCTTCCCAAAGACCCTTTAAGAGACCAAAGACCGCTTCATTCCTTTCTTCGTTTGCTGTTCCCGAATTCCTATATTCTTCATCTCGAATTTCAACAGCTTCTTTCCACCTTGTGTCAAGTCCTACTGCATCTGTATGGCGTAACCTCCGGTCCTTAATTTGATTCTCTCTCCACTATTCTTGTTCTACTTTTCTCCATATTCGTTTTCTTTTCTTGGGGAAATAATGTCCCAAAGTATATCTTTCTCGGTGATAAAATGTGTGTGGCATGGGGGATAGTTTATTTCCGAGATATTTTGTCTTTCGACAAATCAATGGACTGGTGGCTTTTCGTTGCCTCCCAATCGCGGTAAAGCTAAACATCCAAGATACATAGGATGTACTGACTAAAAATGTCTAGTGTTTCGTCAGTCTCTTCAGACGAATACTGTGATAGTACATTGAATACAGGTTTTGGTAGCTACTTTCCTCTCCCCTTTCCCTGAGAATTATAACAGGGAAAAAGAAAACGAACCCAACCTCCGTGGTAAAATAGGCACCTCAAAAGACCCTGACCACTACATTGCCACAATAAATATCTAAGAATCAGGGACGTAGCTACAATACCGAAAGACCCCACGAGGGTCCTTACACGCGACATATAAATAGATGAATTAATGGAAGCTCACAAAACATGACAACAGAAGTCACCGCGAAGTTGGAATGTACAACTTTCTCAGAGTTTGTAATGAGGGATGATATTTTTACGCCTCGACATGAATTTTCAAGTAGTCATCTCGGCTTTAAAAAAAAATTGGCAACACTGTTCCGTACAGACTGTGTCTTGCTCGAAATGTAAATATTAGCATATACCTCCTAATAGATAGACTTTGCACGCTTCCCCACTTCTGGCTGCGCTAAAACTAATGAATTTTTGTTCAGAGCACGTGATTTTGAACCCATCCGCTAGGTAGCTCTGCCATAGACGTCATTATTCTACTATGAGGTCTATGGCAGAACTACCTAGCGGATGGATTCAAAAGCACGTGCTCTGAACAAAAACACATTAGATTTAGCGCAGCCAGAAATGGGGAAGCGTGCTAAGTCTATCTATTTTTTATTGAGGTCTATGATATTAGTGTATGTGTGTTTTTTTTACATGCGGCAAGAAATTGTTGAAGGTACATGTGCGAAATACTGCTAGAAGATCCCTGAAAAGTTTCTTGCAGAGCGGGAAAAGGGAGACCAAATTCTACTGTAGATTGCACACGGATGTTAGATAAATGCAAAGAAAATATACGGCTCTCAAGAAACAGTAATAATACTTTTTTTTTTTTGTTTCTGTGTGGAATGCCTTCCCTCCCTTTTTCACTGATGCTTAATTTTAGTCCTGAAATATAAAAAAGCAGTAGAATTAACCCGGAAATTCTGTATATACTTTGAGAATTATGAGATACTTGCTGCCTAAAGATATTGATTTTCCAAGAAAATCCAATTTGCATGGAAGACTAGTTACACATTTAATCCACTAAAAAAAAAGGCAGCAGAGTTAATTAACACTTGAAATTTTGCATTTTAATTAAAATAGCATCACGTACTAAAAGTTTCATTGTGTCTCTTAATAAAACTACACCAGTTATTTACATATAACTATTGTTGTTTTTAAAAATACACACAGGAATGACGTGTTATACATACGTGTAGGTTGTGTGTTGAACTACAACAGCAAAGAAGGAAAGGGGGAGAAGACTGTTCTGTTCTTAATTAGTTGTACATTGTCACATGTCACATAGTTTGAAGGACGGGACAGAAAAGTACACTTCACCCTTGTCGAAGGTTTTTGTTCCTAAATTAAAAGACTTTGCAATCCTGATGTAATTAACCTTTTGTCTTGTAATCTAAGACCAGCTCCCAAATTAAACGCCTCACTCTCTCTCCCCCCGCTTCTCTCTCTCTGTGTGAGTGTGTGTGTGTGTGTGTGTGTTCAACTAGGTAGAAAGAACCTAAAATCTCAAAATTGCTTCTTAGTGCTTAGTCTGTCACGGCAACCATATATATGTCCTTCTGTATTGTGGCCCTTAGATTGAAAAGTACGCTGGGCATGTAAGTGGGTCTATGGTACGTATGTATGTATATATGTGTGTGTTACGAAAGCTCATTTGCTAGCTAATATTGTACATTGTAAGCTTCGGGAGTGCACTGAAGTGGTCTCCAGACGACGGATGCCTATGCTGGATGTTAATTAAATGGGCTTTTGTAACTGAATCTGACATTCCTGAGGCATAGAGTTAAAGTTTTAGAACGTCACTGTGGGAGAGAGAGAGAGAGAGAGAGAGAGAGAGAGAGAGAGAGAGAGAGCGTTGGTGAATTAGTAGTGTAAGGTTGAAATTGCCTTTATAGCGGGGGGGAAACTCAAGGAATTGGAGTGACGGGAAAACATGGAGTGTAGGAATAAGACTTTTACATATGTCGACTTCAGAATTCAAAGGTTACAAGAGACATTGACGAATAACACAAAGTTTGAGGTAATCTTTTTTTATATATAGATTGTTCATTAATTCGTGTAACTGAGAAACAGACCTGTAAAAGCTAAAGTTTTCCAGATATTTCCATGAAATCTTTCGATCTCTATCTACAACATTTTATAGGCAGAAATCATCGTCGGACTTAATTCCTTGGTAACTAATAACATTAGACATGGTCCTCCGTATTAACATTGATTTTCCCATAAGTGAGGTTCACTTATAAGTTTTAACTCTCAAGAAGCAGGTTAAAATTTAGTTTAGAAAATTTATTTTCACCGTGTCAAGATTTCAGGATTTTATGAGCAGCTGTGGAAAATTTCATGGAAATATCTTGAAAACTGTTGTTTTTACAGATCTGTTTCTCAGTTACACGAATTAATGAACAGTCTGTATAAACCGAATACGACAAATTTATGTCACATATATTTCGAGTTATACCAATTGAGTCAATAAATTCGTGGACTGGCACCTAGAATAAAGGCAACCAGTAGAACCCAGATATCGTCATGGTTGGCGTACTCGGCGTAAATGTCCACACACACAGACACTGACAACAGATCCACACTGACCTTCAAAATAGTCACCGCTGGCAACGATGTACGTCTGCCAACGTTCGTAAAGCCGTTGAAAACATGTTTGAAAAATGTTGGCGTTAGCAGACATCTCTCGTAGGGCACCCTTTGTGGCCGTGATAATCTCCTCGGGAGAATGAAAGCGACATCCACGTAACTTAGTTTTCATGCGGGGAAAGAGATCGAAATCGAATGGTGCGAGATCAGGTGAGTAAGAAGGATGTGGCAAAAAAGTGATCTGCTGTGCCTTGCCAACTCCTCCTGGACAAGGACAGAGCGATGTGCAGAAGTGTTGTCGTGCAGAAACATCCAGTTCTTCCTGCGCCAAAGTTCAGGACGCTTACGACGTATTGACTCGCGTAGGCGGCGAAGGATCTCCTTGTAGCGAGTCTTGTTGACAGTTGATCCTTGTGGGATGAATTCCATGTGGACAATTCCCTGCGAGTCGAAAAACAGTTCAAGCATTACTTTTCCTTGTGACCTGTCTTGTCTCGGGTTTTTGCGTTTTGGAGATGATGGCGATTTCCGGGTGGCTGCTTGTCTCGTTAGTTGTGGATCGTACAGGAAACATCATGTTTCATCTCCTGTTATTATCCGGTTCAGGAACGTTCCATCAGCGTCAGCACTACTGATCAGGTCACCGCAAATGGTCATCCGCTCTTCACGTTGGTCTTGTGTCAGAATGCGTGGCACACTGCGCTGGGTGACACGCGACATGTTCAAGTCATCCGTCAGGATTTTGTGACACGTACCATGGCTGATCCGTACTGCTGCTGCAATGTCGTCTGCCGACTGGGAACGGTTAGCGCGCAACACCACTGCAACCTCTTCGATCTTGCGTTCAGTTCGGACTGTTGTTGGCCGACCAGTATGTTCATCATCCTCTAAACTGCTTCTCCCCTCCGGAAAACGTTGGTGCTACTTAAACACAGCACTGCAGCCCAGGGCGTTGTCACCGTACACTTGCCTGATCATCTGAAACGTTTTTGTTGCAGATTTGCCTAGTTTTTGGCAGAACTTGATGTTTGCCCGTTTCTCAAACTGTGACATTCTCCAAGTCCGCCGCGGCGCATTCAACTCCTTTCACAACAGAGACAGTACGTCTGTTTACACTCTACGCACACGCCTGCCTCTTGCTGGGACGAGAGACGAATTTACACTGATTCCTTTAAGGATCGCAGGATGTCACGTCTCAGCTGTAGTACACCACTAGCGCCACACTGCGTCCAGTCCACGAACTTATTGACTGTAGTGGTATGTAAATTACCTCGAACATTTGCTTTTATTCCTCAATGTTACTTATCTCCGTTGCTTTGTAGAGTCAACATATCGACGCGTGACGTGTCTCCATAGGCTTTTAATAGGAGATAGGGTAAAGCAAGTTAATTTGCAGTGTAGGTAATTTGGCAGTACTATTTTTACAAGATTGTTGCTAAGAACCCTAGTGATGTAGGGTTCCGCATTTGATTCAACAGATAAAGTTATATGTTTGCTTCAAGTTATGCTGCTGGTTGGGATTTACAGCGCCGAGATCAATGCACTGTAAAACAAATGAAATATTATGTTTCCTACAAAATACTGCCAAATTACCTTACCTTACCGTACGACAATATAATCCCAGATATGTAATATTTATGAATGCATTTTTGTTGATATACCGTGTTGCACGTAACTGAAAGATACCGAATGAAATAAGTATCGGAGATGCGTAGACAAAAGATTTATCGACATCCAAATCAAAAAAAGAAAAAGAAAAAACACAATTATTGTATTTGGAAAGCGCATATCAACTAGGAACATATATACCAGATTGCAATGGTCTAGAGAGTGATGTAGAACGCGCAAGAAAGAAGTAACTCCAATTTGATTAAGGTTCAGATAACAAAATATAAAATAAATTTTAACAAATATATTTTATATGGTTAAACTATTTTAGGAATGCTGTTGGTAAAGTATTTTGGGCATATGTCATTTTTTTTTTTTTTTTTTTTTTTTTTGAAACTGTCATTTTTGAACATGGTCAATCGAGAACTATATCTTCAATTAGGGGTGACCAAATATACATTTTAATACCAGAAACATGGATTAAAGGGTAATGTCCCTCTCCCAGCAAATACTTGTACCTCTACTCTTGTTCAGTTTTTATTATTATTATTATTATTCCTATGTTTTGACTGAAGGAAAGAACAGGAACTTTGGCTCAAGATGACGGATAGAAATAAAAATGGAAACGGCGGCGCATTCATAAGCAGTGACCTTCGATACTACCGGGCCATAGATTGGGCAGCATTTGATGTTTTCATCTTGACAGAGTGTTAAGATGTTTTTCTAAGGATGTATTGATCCAAATCTGCTTAATCTGCTTAACGTATTGATCCAGTCTGCTTAATCTACCTCGTTCCTGTCGATGTTGGGGATAATTTTATATTTCCACGTAAGGAGTTCTGAGACATTTTGGTGACCGCTTACCCTGTGTTTCTTTATCCCCTGACCTCTAAAGGATCAACAAGAAAGAGAGAAGGATGGGTTCCACTATTCCTCACTCGCAGAAGCGTTTAGAAAAACATCGCTGTATCAACGTGGAACAATTATTGAAAATATAAATAATCCATTCCTCTGGGCCTTTTCTCCGCTCCCGTCCTTCTGTGCACTCTAATTTATGTTAGTGGAGATCATTTCTTGCACGGAAAGATTCCGCCCCTATTGATAGAATCTAATCGTCCATCTGAATTTAACTTAACAGTAGATATGGACTACCTGCTGAACATATCTGAGAAGATTTGGAACCTAGAGACGTCAACTAAATACAATAGTCGCTCTTTCATCCGGCATTCTTTGGTTCGGCACATTCTGTAATCCAGCACCGATTGATCCGCTCGCGTTTAGATTTTTTCGAGTGGATTCGAGCGTTTGTTGACGTGATATCAGATTTTTTTAAACAGTAACTCTCATGCGTATATTTTCTTGCCACAGAGCAGCTTATTACATGTACAACTTGTTTTAAACATCATTGTACTGTAAACTATATTGACGTTCGATAATCCGTTACGGCCGTGGTCCCGAACGTACCGGATTAAAGAGCACCAACTATAAATTAAAAATTCAACTCGGTTCACTAATATCAGTTTATCCGAGAAATGCCTCAAATTTAATTCCAATATCCAAACACATTGCTATTTATTAATTTTTTCTACAGTTAATACTCGTGCGACTAACATTGAATCGTCCTAAGCCATAGTTGCCTAAAGGCCCTAAAATCAATTCAATTCAATTCAACTAACATTGAACGCTGTTTATGTTGAATTCTGGCTTATGAGACTTTCACTAAGGTAGGAAGATATTCTCAGAGTTCCTTAGAAAATAAACAGTTCTCAGTGTCTCTCGTACCAGATGGTTATATCTCTTCTTTGTAAAACTTTGTTTATTTGAACCAATTCTGGTAACTAATGACCGGCCCGTCACGATTCCATAAGTGGTTAAGTTTCTAAAATTCATAAACATCCATGCCCCAGCCGCGATTCGAACCCAGGACCTTCGAAACGTTGCCTGACGACTCAAACCACACGGCTACCACGGTCAGATCTCTTCTCTGTAATCTTCCGTTACTACTTTGTTAATACATTTTGCATAATCAAGTCTTAATTGATCACTTGTATTATGTTTTAAAGTATTATTAACTTAATCATTTCCATCTGCTTTTCCTTTATGGTATGAAATTGTAAATAACGTCATTTTTACTAAAAGTTACTGTTAAAATGTTAGAGAGAGTCGTCTCCCATAAATAAGAGGCAAGAGAAGTTCGCCCTGAGCTACAGCCTCAAGGCCATAAATAAATTTAACAATAAAAAACTTGAAAAACAAATACTAATATTACCGGCAGCTGTCGCTTGATGTGTGCAATACTAGGAGGGTTATACGCCATATTTGCAAACACCATTCTTTCTTCATAGTCGTATTCGCAGAGGATTTTGTTTTCGCACAAGTAGAACCGATCACCAACACAGAACCTACAAAATACAAAGAAAAAAGAATGAAACAGGATTGGTAATATCAATTGAAATTATCGATATCATATTCACTTACATTATATTATTATTATTACTATACGAGGGCGGATCAATAAGTAACGCACAACTATTTTTTTTTTTTTTTTTTTTTTTTGTTACAGGAAAGTGACCTGGAACATGAAACTTGCACTGAAAGAACTTTGAAGTTTCCTCCGTAGTTGGCAGTTTAGTGAACAGGAGTACCTCTAGCGGTAGAATAGTGAACTGCTGGCCAAAGATGGCGCATGTGTTACAGTCGTCTACGTATGAAAAGCAGCGAGCTGCTGTTCGTTTTTTGTGGGCAAAAGGTCGAAATCCGAGTGAAATTCAAAGGGAGATGAAGTGCATGTATGCGGAAGACTGTATGGATCGCAGCAGGTGGTGCAAATTCTTTGCAGAGGGAAGTGTGACTCTGACGGATTTGCCACGTGCCGGGCGTCCTGTAACAGCATCCAGTGAACAGAATGTCACGGCCATTGACGAGGCGATTCTTTCCGACCGGAGTATCCAACTTCGCACATTGGCGAACATGTTCAACATTTGGTATGATACAGTGTATGACGTGGTTTTGACCGACTGAACTTTCGTCAGGTGAGTGCTCGATGGGTGCCAGAGAACCTCACAGACGTCCATAAGAGGCAGCGAATGATGACATGCCTGGATCACCTGGCACGGTACGCTGCAGAGGGAGAACCTTTTCTGGAAGGTATCGTTACAGGTGATGAGTCATGGACGTACCACTACACGCCTGAAAGTAAGAGGTCATCGATGGAATGGAAACATCCCAATTCCCCAGCAAAGAAGAAATTCAAGGTGACTCAATCTGCGAAGAAAGTGCTCGTGACTGTGTTCTAGGACATGCAAGGGGTTGTACTGGTGGAATTTCTTGAAAGCGGAGCCACTGTGAATGCTGTATCGTATGCGAAAACAATGGTCAAGTTGCATCGTGCCCTTCGTGACAAATATTGGAAATGTCAAACTCCTTAATGACAATGCACGTCCCCATGTGGCTGCTCCTGTTCGTGCGCAACTCGAAAAGCTTGGGTGGGAGGTGCTCCAGCATCCGCCGTATAGTACAGATCTGGCACCGTCCGATGATCATCTTTTCGGCCCAATGAAGAATTTCTTGGCTGGCGGACATTTCACTTCCGATGCCGAAGTCAAATCGGCTGTCGGCAGCTCTAGTCACAAAAGACGGACTTCTATGAACGGGTATATGCAAAATTGTGGCACGATGGGAGAAACGTGTTGCGACTTGGAGACTATGTTGAAAAATAGTGTAGAGATGTGCCTTTATTTTGTATATATTCTTAGTGTGTTACCTGTTATACTTTCTTCTAAACCAATTACTGTGCGTTACTTATTGATCCACCCTCGTACCTTGTTTTCGCTACGTACTATTGTCAGTGTAAAGCAACGATCTCTTCTGACATTAGATGGCACCACTATACTTCCGTATGTTTCTAGTTTATGTTTATTGTTGCATGAAATTGCAATGCTGCTTCCACAAATTTGAAGCCTAGTGAGTTCAAA